>PVHY01001768.1:0-142500 GCA_004024945.1 Uropsilus gracilis
TATATTAGTGAAACCATTTGGTTTCTGTCCCTTTCCATCTGGCTCGTTTCTGCTAGAATGATTTCTTCTAGGTACATCCAGGTTTCCATAAATTCATCAAATTTGTCATTTTTAATTGCTGAGTAATATTCCATTGTGTATATGTACCACATTTTTTTCATCCAGTCATCTGTTTTGGGGCATTTAGGTTGCTTCCATGCACAATTTATAATTGCAAGGACATATCAGGTTCTTTACCAGTGTTCAAAATTTAGGACAGTGTTTTTCTTCATGCCAAGTGCTCATGCCAGAAATATGGGCAACGTCCATAATATTTCACTGAAACCACTTTTCAATCTATCACCAAACTCTGCTAATTCTTTCTCCAGATGTATGTTTTATGTTCATTTTTTTATGTCCATTTTTACATTAGTTCTCATGTAAACTATTATACTAGTCTCTTGAGAGATTTCCCATCTATCCATATCCTATCTGCATAATTCGGGGCATGTTTTACATGGCTCATCATGGGGTCAGCAGACACATTACCTCTATGTAAATTCTCTCTCATTTACGAGCTGTGTCACAGTGACAAGGTAATTCTTTTCCATCTATTTCCTCTCAAGTGTAAAATGGAGATAGTGATCATCTTTAGGTCATAGGAGTGTTATGAGAATTCAATATATTTATAAATCACCTAACACCTATTGCAAGAAACAATAATTATTAGCTATTATTATAATTTTTTCTTCTTCATATGCATGACAAAGAAATCCTACAGGTAAACTTGTCTGCAGAATGATATCAAAACCTCCTTTGAATCAAAACCACCTTAACATTGCTCACAGAGCCATGTCTAAGATGTTTCTTACCTATTTTTTCAATCTCAACGTTTCCACTCCCCCTTCCTCTCATTCTGTTCCAGCCATACTGTGTGGGCAAGTTGGGCAAATTAGTAGACCTTTCTGTGCCTGAGTTCCATGCTGCATTGCGATGCTAGTTTTTGTATCACCAGAGAGCAGAGAACAAGAGGATTTAAACACTGACGTGAATTCATTCACTTCCACAGTCATGGTGTCTCCATTTCTGTGCTGAGAACTGCGGATAGGGAGGACTTAGAAAATGTGACCCCTGACTGGATGGCCATTTCTTAGCAATAACTATACCTTTGGAAGGGAAATACGGATTTTTAAGCAGAGCTGTCTCAGGCATTATTTTCTTTTAGACAAATTTCCTATAATAATATTTTCTGCTGTAAATATCACCATAATTCTAATGAGTTAAAACAGCACATGTTAATATAGTTCTGGAAGTCAAAAGTTAAAAATGGTTATCTGTCAGCAAAAAATCAAGGTGTTGGTAGAAGTATTTTATTTGAGGGTCTTATGAGAATCCTTTTCTTGCTTTTCCCAGCTTTGTGAAGTTGTTCTTATATCTTGGCTCTTGATCCCACCTTCTATCTTTGAAGTCCCCAATATAACATTTACATGTGTTTTTTTATGATTGTGACCCTAATGATTTTCAGTTTTACACTGAAGGATTCCTGTGATTACATTGGACTCATCCAGATAATTTTGGAATCATCTTCCCATTTTAAGATCAATTAATTGGCTGGTTTCAGTTCTATACTCTCTTATTTCCCTTAATCATATAACTGCATGTATTCACTGAAGTAAGATTTAGACATGTTCTAGGCATTATTCTGTCTACCAAAACTCATTTACTTTCTTTGGAAAAATAAATTCTTGGGGCTTATTAATATTAATGATGAGGTAGTTGTTGTGAATATACAATTATTTGGAATGAAATAAGGGGGTACACAGTTCCAGTTAACATAGTATTTAAGAAACAAACCTCTGAGTAATGATCACTATGTTTGGGCACCAGTTCCCCATTTCCTCATTTTATGAGTTTGAGCAAGTTGCCAGCCTCTATAAGCCGCCAATCATGACATTGATAAAGTGAAAATAATCAATAAACTTGATTGAATGAGATAATCTAATTTAAGGAGAAAAAAGATCCTAACTCAGTACCTGATATGTAGCAAACACTCAATAAGTGTCATTTAATTTATTTTTAAGACACTTAAGACTTTGTCTTTTTGTGTATTACATATGTATTGAGGCTATGTCATCAATTAAACACTATCAAATATTACCGATAGAGAGGTAACCATCAGCTTTAAATGTTACATCCCACTGTGACTGTACACTTGGTGGATTGTGTGACTGACAGTGACACTGATATTCTTCATAAACCATGATCATTTAAAAGGTAATTGAAATAAAACCTACCCAACCTTTGCCCAGAGGTTGACACTGTCCCTCTCTTTCAAGACTATTTTTCTATAAAAACATCTTGAAAAGATAGTCTTTTATTTTCAGTTTTTTTAACAAAAGCTGTTAGTGTCTCTGATCACAGGATGTGTAGATCCATAGAAAATTGTCTCGAGACAATAATATACACACACATACACTGGTTATTATATCTCTTTCTTAAAAATATAACTAAATTTCACACATGATATTATTCAGTACTTATCTTTCTCATTCTGACTTACTTCACTTAGCATAAGCCTCTCTGATTCCATCCATCTTGACACAAACTGTAACATTTCATCTGAATAGTATTCCATTGTGTATTCTTACCTGTCTAATATTCCTACCTACTTTGCTCAGTCTTCTGTTAATTGCCACTTAGATTGTTTCTATATCTTGGTTGTTCTAAATAGTGCTACAGTAAACATAGGGATGCATGTTGCTTTCCTATCAATCCTTTCATTTTATTTGGATAGATATCTAGAATTGGAATTGCTGGTTCACAAACTCATTCTATTTTTAATTTTTTTGAGAAAACATTCTACTATTTTCCAAAGTGGCTGTATCTATCCACATTCTCACCAACAGTGTGTAAGGTCTCCTCACACCTTCACTAACCTTTGAACAGACAAAACAATAACAAAAATGACCCCTTAGATCTGGCATAAAAAACTGAGGTTACCAGAGGGAAAGGGGTATTGGTGGGAGAAGAGGAGGTTTAGTGAATTATGGTGGAGGGTCACTAGTGCTTGGAATGGGGCATAATGTGCTATCATACATTTGAAATAGTGTGGACCTGTACTCCTACAAGAGTGATACAAACCAGTGTTTGTACCAGAGGGGGAATAATATATATATATATATATACACACACGCACATACATGTATATATGAAAGAGCGAGAACACCAGTGATCTACAACCAAGATTTTCAAGTTAATAATCATGAAGATAATAATTATTATTAAAACTAAATACTGTTTCTTTATTGAATTGCTTTCCAGGAGACTGAATAAAAATGCACATTACCAAGCTGTTGATGTGCACCTCATTCAATAAACTATGAGGATTTATTGAGAATAGAGGTATAAATAGTTAAGATAATGGCTTCTCCGGCAGAAATTTTTGAGCTGTGGAATAATTCTGCCCAGTATTTGGTCTATGGAGTTAATATTCTGAAAATTCTACACCAGATGATAAAAGGTTTTTATTATAAGTAAGTTGCCTCTTAATAATTGCAAAGTAATGAAAACAATTTTTAAGATTTTATTGTGAGAATGTTTAAATGTAAGTGGAGATAGTAGTTATTACTTTTTATGATAAAATTATGTGGAAATATATACTGAACTGGGAATTAAGTGAATAGAATTCTAATTCTGTCTGTACCACTGAGGATGATTTTAACTTTTGGTAGATTAAATACTCAATTTTGTCTTTAATTTATCCTTTCATGAAATAGGGATAATAGAATATATTCACCCTCATCCTGTAGGTGTATAAAATGCTAGTGGGAAATATAGATGTAAAAACAGTTATGTTTTAAAGAATCGTTATACATATGTGATAACACAGTTTATTATTATCTGCAACATCACCTTTCAATGATATAAAGTTGACTAGGTACACTACAGATACATTTTCCTAAAATTCTATACTGTAATTTTCTTTTGCTGGTTAGTTTATGCTTTCCAATTGGTCAGACTAATTTAGTTGTCTTTAGTTAGATAAATCGATAACCACATCTATAATTTTGAAGACTAATAACATTATAATACACTATAGTTACTTGTTAGCTTAATAGCACATTTCTACATTGTTCTGTTTAGGTTATGTGAAACTATTATTTGAATGAAGCTTTAAAGAAATGCAACTGTGGAAATTAGGGAAAATTTAGGTAAATTTCTATATATTTAAGCAGTAATTATCAATTGATTATATGAATTATATGGTGTTTGGCAAACCTGTCTTTTTCCCCCCAGGATTCTCCCTAGAATTTCTGTTTCAGGGAGTCTGGTATGCACCTAGAAATGTATGTCTTTGAAACTGTAAACAGGTGATTCTTGTAAACAAGGGGGATCAAGGGAGATTAATGCAATAGATTTTATTCTAAAATATAGGAATCGATATCTGTTGCAACTGAAACTAGCCTAATTATTAAAACTGGTCAGTTGCAGACCTAGGGCTGTGTGGAAGACTTCTTTCACCTTGTCCATTTCTCAGTCTATCACTGTGTTCTACAAAGTTAAGGTGTCTATAAAATACACTCCTCCACCTCCTTCCCATACTTACTCACTATCCCTAGTTTCCTCTGCCCACACTTATTTACTCTCTAATAATTTCTTTTTCCAGCTAAAGCTGGAAATTAAAGTTCTTGGGGGTGGAAAGCAACCCCAGGAATCACAGAACTAGAACTTGTTTCCCATGATGATGGCTTCAGAGGTCAGGGCTCAGCGTGGACTGTGAAGCTGAAGCATCAAAATGTTAAGTGATTGGGTAACTCGAATTGTTTTTTAGCTAGGACTCTAAGGATTTCTCTTTCCCAATTATTTTTTTATTTTACATAAACCATTATTTTCTTTTTGACCCTGCAGAAAACTTCTATTGTGACAACATTATATCAAAGACCCTTGGATGTATTTAAACTGAAGACAAAGATGATGAGTTTTTTACTCAGTTTTCCAAGGGCTTGTGGTAGGCTTAGAATTCAGAAGTTCTGGTGGTGATATAGCAGGATTCAGTTTTTTCCTTCTCTTCTTAAAGTTATGATTTCAAATCTGTTTAAAAGGGGCTGGATTGGTTGTCCGGTGCAAGCGTTTCTCAGACACAGTGATTTCATTTTGAAATTTCCCTGAGTGGGGTCTTAGAGTGTATGCAAGTAATAACTAATTCATTATTCTTTAAAGTTTCAAAGATTACACACTTTTCTTGTATTGAATTGCTTCTAGTTAACTTTCATCCATTCTTCCCAGTTCTGCACTTATGTGCTATATAAATTTAACCATTTTTCATATAAAACCTTTGAAAATTTAAAGGCAGCCACAGTATGCTGTCTATATCTTTCTTTATATACCAGATGCTTCCTTCAATTTTTTTTTCTTTCATGGGCCATAGTTTCATCATAAGGAATGTTTTTTCATAAACTCTATTTCATGACAAACATGATTTCCTTTGTGTGTGGTTACTATTTAAAAATCATATTGTTTCCTGTTACTAGACCACCTTTTCCCCTCTTTCAATTATTTTTCTCTTGACCTCTTTACTTTTTTTCTTTATTTCCTTTTCCATATCTTTGTTTCCTTCTTGTATTTATCCTCCTCCTATTTCTTTTAAAGATGATTCAGTTCTTTTGGTGTTGATTCTAGTACATTTAGCTAGTCAAAAGTTTGAGAGTTAGAAAAACAGTGTTTACATATTGATATTAAATATAATTATAAGAGACAGAATCTCAGTTAAGTCTGCTCAAATTGCTTTCCAAGAATACCTCATCAGGTCTACACAACACATAACATCTCATTTATCAGACTTTGTTCTTAGCAACTTCTTTCCCTAGTCTCTATACTTTCAAATATGACTGTAAAGTGAAGAGAATTTTCCAGATGCTCTACTTGTAGTGGATGAGATTTTTACAAAGTGTTTGTAAAACTGGAAGTCTCTTAATATATGTTCCTAGTAATTCTATGATGGCATAATAGAGCTAAGTTTTCCTCTAGACAGAGAGAAGTATCTTGAAGATGGATGAGGAATTTGACACAAGATGTTGATTTGTTTTCAAGCATATTCAAGGAGGTGAAAATGAAAAGAAAATAAAGATGATGTTAATTTCTGGGGACCCCTAAGCCCTAAATTATTTTTTCTGCTTCATATCTTCGGGGTACCCCTGTACCCCTGAAGGCATAGCACATTCCCACTTCAGTTGATTTTACATAAAATATTTGATTTCCAGAATGATATCAACTTTCAAAAAGAAGTTAGACAAAGAAGTTGTAAGTTACAACATATTATATGGAGTTGTAACTTACATGTAATAAAATCTTCAACCAATAGTGTGTTTTAATGAAGGTATATCAGGATGTAATATTTCCATTACTCCAGAATGTTCTTGACTTCCCCTTCCTACTCAGTACTATTTTATTTTCAACCCCATTGGAAACATTTATCTGATTTCTGTGAACTTATATTGTCTTATACTGTTCTAAGACTAAATATAAATGCTGTTATATGGCATGCACTTTTTGTGTTGCCTTTATCACAGCATAAACTTTCTGAATTTTAGTCACACTATTCTGTTGAGTGATAGACCAATTGTCACAATATAGCATGATTTACACATTTTTCTCTTGGTTGATATCAGAATTGTTTTCACTAATTTTTGAAGATAATTTGGGAACACTCTGAAGATTTTTTGGGAGTGGGGCAAGATGGAGGCGATGGTGGTGGTAAAAAATTGCTAATTTTCTCTTAGGTAAATACCTAGAAATAGAATTACTCAGAAACAGAATGGGAATAGTCTTATTAAAACAGAAACTCAGAAAACGCCACATCTTTTTTCCCAAATCGATTGTATCTTTTTTCACAACAGCCAGCTGTGTATAAAGATAAGATTTGGTTGCTATATACACTTATTGATGTTTGAATTTTTAGTCTTTTGATTTGTTTTTTGGTAGATGTGTGTGGTAGTACTTTCATAGCAGTTTCAATTTGCATTTTTCTGGTGATTAATGATGTGGAGTAGTTCTTCATATGCTCATTGTATATCTTCTTCTGAAAATTTGCAATCTTTTGCCCATTGGGGAAGGTTGCATTGAATTTCCCTTAGAATAATAATATGCGGGCCATATCCTCCAGCAGGTTTGCTAGGGTTAGCATTCTCTCCAGAGGTTACCTTTCTTCATCTATTTTTTGTGTGTTTCCCTTGATTTACTCACCATATGTTCAGATTTGTTGATTTCTAAAAAGGTGAAGATAGCTGTGACATGTAATGAGAAAATATATGTGAAGACACTGTGTGTGTTCTGAAAGTATCACAAATTTAAATTATTTTCTCACTTCTTTTTGAACATCAAATTTGATTTTGTGGAAGATAATTGTGGCTATACTTGGGTAAACTATCCTAATCTGACAAATATTGCTGTTATTATAATAGCCTATTTGCCACTTTTTGTTGTGTTTTTGTTCATTCTGTTCAGTGTTGTATATACTCCTACATACTATATAACATATCTTACACTATTGGGTTTTCCATTCATAGTGTTCTGTCCTCCATGTATTGTATTTTTCAGCTCTATGTTGGTCTTTTTTTCTTTTATTTTAGCTTAAAGTACACCTTATAATTATTCATGAGTTGTTAACTGCGGTGTTAATATGCAGCCCCTACATATGAACATGTTGCTGCTGATTGAGGGTCAGGAGGGTATGTACATAGAATTATTTTCAAGTTGTGTCAACTAGACTGAAACAGCCATCCCTACTCTCTTAGCAGAATGTATGAGAAATTCTTCTGATGATAATTTTTATCTCAGTAAAAAATTGCCGAGTAAATAATGAAATGATCTGCTATTTCTGGATGCAAATAACACATTTATAAACTGATTTGTACCTAGTAGGCTGGCATTGTGATTCTGATGTGAAGCCACTTGCTGACACTGCTAGAATGAGACATTCAAGTAAACTAGGCGATGATCTAATCACAGGAGGCACTTGGTATTTAAAATATTAAGGAATAGGAGGAAGAGGAGAATCCTCTATTTGTAGTAGTCTGAATTTTAGTTGTGGAACCCTGAATTCTCTTTATTGAGCGCGTAGAAGTTGTTTGTCAGTCAATGGACTATACTTTGGAGTGTGAATAAAGGACAACTGGACTTTCCACCAAAGCATCCTTTGATGTAGATACTGCATTTGTCTTCATAATTTATTGCAAATTTACTATTAGAAACCTTCAATGATACTACACAATGGAGGATAATAGGTGCTCTGGAGAAAACTAAAATAGGCTAAGAAAGTAAGATAGTGGTGAACAGATGGATGTATTTTGCTTTAAATAGGGAAGTTAGGAAAATTCTTTGTCAAGAGTTGGTAATTTGAACTGAGACATAAGTAAGGTAATAAAGTAGATTATAGCTCTCTGAGAAGATGGGTAGAGTGTTTCCAGCAGAGGAATAAAGGCAAAGCTCTAGGGTAGCAATATGATTGAAATATCCCCTGATGCAAAAAAGAGGTTCTAACAAAGAAGCATGTGAGAGAGATGAGAGGAATTGGGGGTGAGTCCAGGGTTTCACCTGGGATCAGATGAAGCAGAGTAAAGCAGGCTGAAGCAATCTTTGGGGTGTAATCAGTGAGATGAACTGCCCATTTCTATGAGCATACTCACAGATCACTGTCAAATCAAAGATAAGAGAATGCCTGTGGTAAATATGTGACAGAATAAGGGGTGAATTGTCTGCAGAAAATAAAAGTGAAAATAAGATCCACCTAAAAAATATTGAGAGAAGGTTAATAGTTGTCCAATTCCTCAGTGATGGGAGAGGATGAGTGTGGCTATGAAGGGAAAGCACAGAGAGCTGTGTAGTGACAAAAGTTTTGTATGTTGATTATAGTGCATGTGACATGAATCTACCCATGTGGATAAATTTCATAGACATACACACACACACAAATGCATCTAAAACTGGTGAAATCCAAATATAATCTATAGAGTCTATCAAATCCAATTTGTTGTTTTCAATGAATTATATTTGTTACACAAGAAGTATAATGGAGGATTATCCTTTTTTGTCAGGATTGTTTTTGCTGTTTGGGGCCTTTCATAGTTGCATATAAATTTTATATCTTGGTTTAAAATTTTTGAAGAATACTATTGATATTTTGATAGGGATTTCTTTAAATATAAATATTATTTTCAGTAGATTAGTCATTTTTGCAATATTGACTTTTTCTACCCATGAGGATAATTTAGTTTTCTATCTCCTGTGTTATTATTTAAATTCTGCAGTAACATCTTATAGTTTTCATTATATAAATTCTTCTTTAGGTGAACAAATTCATTGGTAGTTATTTTTTTAAGTTATTGTAGAAAGGAATTACTTAAATTTTTTCTTATTCATACATGTACATAAAGATGCAACAGATTTTTGAAGATTGATTTTGTAAGCTGCCTATATTCATTTCTTAGTTGTATTCATTTATTGTTTCTAAGAGCTTTTTAGTGGATTTTGGGGGTTTTCAAGCATAATATTATATCATCTGCAAATAATGATAATTTTACATCTTTCCCAACCTGATTTTCTTTTATATCCCGTTGTTTCTTATTGTTCTAGCTAAAACCTCTAAACTAAATTAAACATAACTGGTAATAATGGGCATCCTTGTTTTATTCCTCCTGATCTTAAAGGAAAGCTTGCAGTTTTTCAACATTAGGTATTGTATTTGCTGTTGGATTGTAGTATGTTGCCTTTACAATGTACAGATAGATTACTTCTATTACCATCTTGTTTATCATAAAATGCTTTGTCTATATGTATTGATATTATCATGTGATTTTTAGCTTTTGTGATTATAATGCATTACATTAATTTACATATATTAAGCCTTCCCTGGGTTGAATCCTATTTTAGTGTTATGTTGTTGAATTCAATTTGCTAGTGTTTTGTTGAAGATTTTGCATTAGTGATATTGGTCCATAGTTTTTTTTCTTATGCTGTGGTGGTTACCTAGTTTCCATATTAAGTTAATGTTGGCATTGTAAAATGTAAAACCCCTCTTCTTGATTTTTTTTTTTAGAAATGAATTTCAGCCAAATGGACATCAGTTCTTCATTAAAGTTTCAGTAGAATAATCTTAAATAAAAAGTCATCTTATATAAAAAAGTTATCTTACTTTGAGCTTTTGTTTTGGGGAGGATTTTTGATTTTTGTTTCAATTATCATGATCATGATCTGTTTATGCAGATCTGTTTCTTTCTGACAATCTTGGTAAACTGTATTGTGTGAGAAAATTGTGCTTTTTTTTTCAATGTTATCAAATTTATTGGTGTATAGTCTGTGATATCTATGGTTATTTTTCTTCTTTTGTTTCTAATAACATTTATTAATGTTTTTATTCTCATTTTCTTCATTAGCCTAGCTAGAATTTTATCAAGCTTATATTCTTGAAGAGCAATTTCTTAGTTCAACTGATATTTTTATGACCTTTTTAAATTCTGTTTTATTTTTCTCATTATTTATTTCTTTTTTCTGCTAAATTGATTTTTTTGTTTCTTTTTATAGTTGCTTTGATATGACTAAGTTTTTCATTTGTGCTTTTTCATGTTTCTCAATGTGAGTCTTTATTGCAATTTTTCTTCCAACTAAGGAACACTTTTACTGCATCCCTTAGAGTCTAATACTTTGTGTCCTTATTTTCATCACAATGTATTTTTTAAATCTTGCTTTAATTTTCTGTCAAACTAAGTGGAATATTGTTTATATTTCCCCCCTCCCCTTTTTAAAAGGTGATTTATGGTGGTGTGGTTTGAAAGAGTTCTTAGTCAATTAAGTCTGGATATTTTTATTAACAATTGACTTGTATCCCAATATGTGGCCTGTTTCTGAAAATACTTTATGTGCTCTTGAAAAAATTCTCCAGTTTTTCAATGCAATAGTCTATGGATATCTATTAAATTTAGTTGTTTGCTAGATCCTCATCTAAGCCTATTGTTTTTTTATTTACTTGTTTTTCTGTCCATAGTTGTAAGTGCAATATTAAAACTCCCTAATATCATTGTGTTATCAATATCCATCTTTAGTTCAAATAATAATTGTCTTATGTATCTTGGTGTTTTATCATTTCATGCAAATGCATTTATAAATGTTGTTTCTTTTTCTTATATCCGTCACTTTGTCACAATGTAATGCTGATCTGTAATGGCTATTACCTTTTGTAATTGGAAATATATTTCAACTTTGTATAGCTGTTTCTTACTTTTTTAGTATTACCATTTGCTATATAGGATTGTTTTCCAGTCTTTAACTCGAAGTCTGTGCTTGTCTTTGATGCTTATATGAATTTCTAGTAATCATCAGAACATTGACTTTTATTTAAAAGTCCACTTAGCCACTCTCTATCTTGTAATAGTAGATTCAAGCTACTTATATTAATACAAGTATTAATTGTATTCTATTCTTTTAAAATTTATTTTGTATTTATCTTTTTATTTTTTAGCATCTTCCTTTTGTGTTTTCCTTAGGTTCCATTTCCTCTGTTCTCTATGATATTTCCATTGATTTTTCCTGACTCTTCCTTCTATTTTGAATGATTAAGTACTCTAGGCTGGAAATCTTTCTTTTTCAGGGGTGGGGGTGAGGGGTGTGTATGTGTGTGTGTGTGTGTGTGTGTGTGATTTAACTATCTCTGTCACTCGCTTCTTCCCTGTAATGTTTCCACTGAAATATCTGTGACAGTATAATAAGTATTCCCTAATAGATTACTCTTCTTTCGCTCAATGTTTTAAATGTTATATCCATGCCACTGGCACTCAAGATTCATTATAATGTGTTTCTGAGTGTGATTGTCTGCTGTTACTTTGTTTGAAACTCGTTGGTCTTTTTGGATCGGAAAGTCTGGTTTGTTCCCCAGAGAGGGTTTTCAGCAATTATTTCTTTAAATAGAACTTTTCTCTGCTTTTCTCTTTCTCTTTTCCTTGTGGGATCTCCATAATACAGGACATTATTTCTCTTTATACAAAGAACTCTCACACTGATTTTCTTTTTTCCTCTTAGTTTTTGTGTTTGTATGTTTTCTGACACTCATGGTAACAAACTCACTACTTCTTTCCACTATTTGTATTTTTCTACTGTTGAGGAGCTCTATCATATATGTAATATTTGGTTATTTTATTTTTTTTAGATACATTAGTTTTAGTTGTAACAATATCATGTTTTCTCTATATTTGTTACTTCTGCCTGATAGCTGCTGTTAGCAAGTGTTCAGGTTGGTGAGCATTTATTGCCAAGTAAAAGAAATACAAGACCTATTTTTCCTGAAATTCAGAAACAGTTCAATTTTCCATTTGTAGTGAAAGACACTTAAATAATAACATAAATTTAATTCCATCTTTGCTGCAATAGAGAGTTCATATGTACTGTCCTGCTAACCACCTAATGCTAGCAACTCTAATAATGAGAGGTGGATAGTTGATATTTAACAAATATAAAATTAATAAATTAATGTGGAATTATAAATTCAATTATAAATCAGATATTAAATTTAAAAAATTGGCTGCAAAGAGCTGATGAACATTTTAAAGCAAATGATGATTCCTTGAAGAATATTGGTATACAGATTCCACATAGGGTTGTAGAGGTTTGCATCTAAGAAAGGTAACCTTACTGAGTAGAAGTTGGAAGATGAAACATGGCAAGTGCTTCTGTTGCCACACTGTATACTTTGGTTTATGCTCATAAGAGCATCTTCTACCTAGTGGGTGATTTTTATGATTTACACAGTGACAGCCAGCATATGCTGTCTATACCCATGCTAATGTTCAATCTTAAAGAAAGAAGAGTCAGATCAGATTAAATGTTCTATGTGGGAACAAGAGGGCACTAATATAGTCATAGATTGCTGGAATTTGTTTTATAATTAAAGGATTTGGAAAAAAAGGGAAGCATGTATAAAAAATAATCCAGTATATATATATATATATATATATATATATAGTATATATATTTAAGTAAAAAAAAAAGGTGATTTATGAAATAAACAAGTATGACCCCATACCGATGAAATTATAGTAATAGGGAAAACTAATCATTAGCAGATTCTTAAGGTTTCAGATTAATTAGTGTAATTTATTAGAAACAAGGTACTGAGGTAGAGAATGAAAAATGGCTTGTGTAACTAGGAACAAGGTTAATAAATGCATTAAAGTTCAGAATGTTAACTTTATTTGCTAGTGATCCATTGTCCAAACTTTCAAATAGAAGTAGTCTGTAAATGTCCACATTAGACCACTTACTTTTTTCAACCTCTTACAGTATGTAGTGTAATTTTAAAAGGAATGAACACATTCTTCACAAAAGGAAGTACTCTAGAAGGGAAAAGTAATACTTAACACAGATTACTGTCAAATAAGACATGCTAAAGGAGCTGAAATTGCAATAAAAGTGGTGGTGAACTGCTCAATTCACCTTCCTACTCCAATGGCTGCTTCCTGGAGACAGAGATTATTTTTAACTACTAGTTCTTTTTTCTACACATTGCTACAGAGTCGTAGAGAAAAGATCATGTGATACTATACCTTAGAGAGGAAATAGATTTACAGATAAAAACAAGAGACCATTACAGAAAAGAATGTATTGCATCCATGAGTCTACTACCAATTTTACATGAGATTAAAGATCTCATCTAAGAGAAAAAAGATCAAGGAATCTGGCAAATTAGTGGAGGAGTAAGGACACCTGGATCACCTTTTCCATGCATTTGCTCCATTTTGCAACAGAACGAAGTCAAAGGCATTTAAAAGACAACAGATGATTGGTACATACAACAGGAGCAACATGCAGTAGAAAGGGTTAAAAAAACCAAGTATAATTAAACTGTGTTTTCAGTGACACAGGGAAGTGCATGAGTAGGAGGAGTGATTGCTCTATGAAAACTCATTGCTGTGGTTAACTCAGGAGCACATGCCCACATTAGAGAATTTTTTAATTTTATTTTTTAATTGATTATATATATTTGATATATATATCAATTTAATTGATATATATTTGAATATATATATATATAGCACATCATTATCTACCCCAAAGTTCTCCCACTACCTTGTCACCTGTGAACCATCATCTTAATCTCTTGTGCTCATCCCCCCCCTGCACATCAGAGATTTTGAAGCCCCCACACTGCATTAGAAAGGTGTGCACAAATTGTGCGTGCAGCTCAGAGGGTGCACTAGCAGAGACTAGTGGACTAAGGGAGTAGATGATTACTGCCTTGAGCTTAAGTGTCCTAATGTGGAGTAGTTAGCATTTAAAGCACTGGGAAGCCCAGATCAGATTCTCTGTGTCCTCATAGAGGACACTATTTATAATCTGAGACTGTGACATTCCAAATACCTGTCTGACTCCCACCCACAGGCAAAACCAAGACAACTCAAAGGTCTCACTAGTCAAATATAAAGCATCTTTATGACAAGAACACATGCCCTAGGGTCAGGTTCCTGCTCAAAAGCAAGGAGTACAGTTCCTGACCTGTGCTCCTGTGGAGCCTTGCTCCTCACCCAGTCTAATATTTTGTGCTTAAAGACAGTCTAGATTAAGGTGCTAACTTAAGGAAGACTTTTTTTAAACCCCGGAGCTGAGTTACAGGAAGGGTCAAAGTAGGGGATAGGTCACAGTAGTTTACCACCAAACCACTATAGTACCCACTTCATAGTAGGAAGCTTCAACCTTTGATGTTCACTGGAGGTGCTTTTTCAGTATGCTACTGCCCCAGTTCCTTCCTATCTTTTATGCCTTACTAGTAGTGGTCTGTGAAATAATAAAACCCTGTGTAAAAAACAAAGGGTTATATCTAACTTCTTGCAGAAGGACTATAAACCATATTTATTAAAATAAAAGAAAACTCCCTTTTAAAGCCCATAACAATGAAAGTTAAAAAGACAGAATGTATTACATTGCTTGAACAAAGACAAATCCCAAGAAGATGTCTCAATCCAGCAGAACCACAGCGTATGCCTTAAAGGAAGTTTAACACAGTAATAAGCATGGTTGCTGAACGCAGGGGAACATTTTTGATGTAAAACAGGTGATAAATATGGTTTGAAAACATTTAATTATAGACATTTGAACCTATGATTCCTAGAACAAAAAAATGGTGTAAACTAATTTTACCTCAATAAACATAATTGGAAAAAATTGAAGAGTATACAACTTCTCAAGACAGTGTTTTAATAATGTGATTCCTTTTTAATATAAATAAAAATAGATAAAATTTAATAATGCCTGTGTACATTAGATATAGCAGAAAATGGCATACCATATTGGTTAATGTATTTTCTTTAATGCAATGAAAATACCAGCATTAGATTACATCTTCAAGCAAATACATACTAAGGAAGTACTGTGGTACAAATTAGCAGGATAGGTTTTAGCTTAGGGCTATGAAAGAGTATAAAAACTCCAAGAATTTCAGAGCCTTAGACTGGAAGAGACAAGCATAATGAAGACAAGGAAAAGCCAGTTACACACAAGCTGGATTCAAGTCTTGCTTCTGCCACTTACCTACCACTCAAGCTTAGATAGATTTTTGACAATGAAATTGTTTCATGGAAATGTAAAAACATTAATAGTATTTTCTAGGATTATTTTACTAATTAAATCAGGATATACTTTTGATTAGCATACAATTTAAATTCAATGAGTGTTCTACACTTGCATTCAATCCGGTGATATTGCCCCCAAAGGAACAAAAAGTTGCTCTTGGGTGAAAAATATTATTCCTTTTTATATCTAGCATGCAGAAACTCTTTGTTGTATAAAAAGAACATGGGGGAGGGGAGGACAACTGGAAAAAGTATACTAAGTTGCTCAGGAGGAAATACATTTCCAAAGGTGAGACTCATGAATATTCTCCTTATTTTACAGAAACTCAATTGCTAAGAGACTTGCCCAGTTCACACAGGTAGTAGGAGACTCATTTAATTTTTTTTTAGTGATTGTATTTTTTCAATTGACTTTTCAGAATGATATGCAATAAATTATTCAGAATATTGACTCAAACCTGCTAAATTTAAGATTTTCAAAAATATAAAACCTTATTGTACTCTCTGCTACCCCACTTTCCAACTCTGACCTAGTACTTTTGAGTAGGGTCTATGTTAGCCCTACTGGTTTAGACAGATTGAAAGCTACTAATTTGGAATATTGATGTTGATGTAATGTAAAGCCATACAATATAGGACTTGTAATATATCAATAACCTGGGAGGAAGGAGATTTCATTCACTCTATAATGCAGACTCCTTGATTTATACTTTGTATTTTAATTCAAAAATTTTAAATTCAGTACCTTATACAAAATCATAGACCATTCTGCATTTCAAAACTTGTTATTCAACATCTTATTCCTCTTACTGATTAGGGACCTGGCAAATCCCATTGGGGCTTCCTTTGAAGTTGAATTGACTTGTTCACTCTAAAACTATTTGCAAATTTAAGCTACCATATGCTAACAAGGATATCAGGTACAAAGAGACCTTCATTTTCCTTCCTTTAAAAGCAGGATTGGGTGCATATTTCCTTTAGATGTGGATCTTTCTTGGTTGACCAAAATAATCCCCACATATTTTCCTATCTATCTGTGTCTCTGCTGAACTACCCAACACCTACTACTTATCCCTTGCAAAGAGTCCTAAGCTCCAGATTATATGATGTTTTTGGAGGACTGTGTTGCCTGAGAGAGTCTGCATTCCCCTCTCTTGTTACTAGTAGTCTGGGAAATCCAGGACAACAGCTTTCTCTGAATCTTCTTACACATCTTCCTATTTCCTTTTCGTCCTCTGAGACCACTTTATCTCATTCATGAATATTTTTGTTTGTTTGTTTTGTATTCTTTACAATATATTTCCTTTTTCCAATTCTTGCCCAATGAATTTAAAGGCTTTCTCCTTTCACTTTGTCCTTTCTCAATTGATGGTTTGGATGTGATTGACAAGGGAAAAAAATGGACTGGTGTACCGAATGGAACATTGTTTTGCATCCACTTGTCAACCATCCCCAGTATCAAAGCTCCCTTAATATTTCTTTGATCATCTTTTACTCTAAGCAAATCTTAAGGGTTTGGGGAATTTTATGGTACATGCATTTCATTTCCTGAGGAATGGCCCAAAACATAAATTTTAAAATGAAAATCTTATAATCTAATTTAACCCACTACATCAAAATTTTAGTCATTATTTTAAGTATCTTTCAGAATCACATCAAAATCACCCTCCTACCTCCTTCTCTTCCATTAACAATATTCACCTTTCCTGAAGTCTGGTTTTTTTACCATTGCAGTTTTTTTGCACAAATCATGGGTTGAGATTTTATTCCTCTATATCTTTTTTTTTTTTAGAAATCTGTTTACTTTCACTTTTTTATGAGGTAGGATTACTTTACAAAACTGTACATTATTTAGGGACAGTAGTACATACTTTTTCAGATCTATGTTGTCATACTACACTCAACAAAAAAACACCCATGATCCTTCATCAAATATCAGTGGGTCCCTGCCACCCATTATTCTCTTACCTCCACCCCATCCTCTGATATCCTCAGTTATGCAGTAATATTTTTGGGGTTGGTTTCAGTTATGTTTCATCTGTTCCTTTGTTTTGTTACACTATATTCCAAATATAAAAGCATCTGGTATTTTTTCTTTCTTCTTATGTGTTTCACTTAACACTATCCTTTACAGTTTCATCCGTGTTTTTGTAAGTGGCAAGGTGGAAAGGTATTGCTTTTTTTCTGGTAGTCGAGTGATTCCATTTTGTGTGTGTGTGTGTGTGTGTTTGTGTGTGTATCACCATCTTTTAATAATTCATCCATTTTTGAGACCTTAGGTTGTTTCCATAACTTGACTATTGTAAATTGTACTTTGAAGAACGAAGTCTTCATATGTCTGTTCAAAGCAGTGTTTTTGCATTCTTTGATAAAATACCCGGAAATGGAATTGCTGGATCATATGGTAGGTCTAGTTTTAATATTTTCAGGAAACTTCATATTGTTTTCCACAGAGGCTAGCCAGTCTACATTCCCATTAACAGTGCATGAGAGTTTCTTTTTCTTCACATCCTTGTCAACACTTGTTTTGTCTTTTTTTAACCTTTTTCTTTCTATTTAAATGTCACTTCAGATTTTTTTTAAAGATACCATATTCAATTATTTATCTTTCTGCTTATCGCTCATACAGCAGATCTTTTTCTATCATATTTCTCACAGTAAATATAAAGTCATAGTATAGTGATAAAGAATATAGATTTTTAGAACCCTGAACCTGAACTAATTAGCCATGGTATCTTAGGCAAATAACTTAGCTGCAGTTATTCTATCTATTAAATGGGAATGATATTGGTACTTAGAGTGATTATGATAAATGAGAGATTTAACTGATTAGCATTGTGCTTACAACTAAGTGTTTTGTTAATACGTATTAGGCATTACTACTTTCATGAATCATATGCCATCATTCCTGCCAAACTTGCTCTCATTTAGTTCTTGTTATTGTTTCTATGGGAAAATGACATCCAGGATGCAAAATGCTGTGTGAAGTGGACTCTAGCACTAAAACCCTTTTAAAAGCTGCTTTTCCCCAATGTTGTACATTTCTACCACTGACATCTCTGGAGAAAATTTTTTTCTTACTTGCCTCTTGCCTTTCCATTTTTCTCTTTGCCCGATCACTTCGTCTTTCACTTATCTCCTTTCCTTTCTCTCTTATCAATAAGGTATTTTTAACTGGTAAAATGTAAAAAATTCTGTTTAGGTCAGCTCCTGTTTTTTCTACTCTTTCCCCTCTCTCCATCCCTTCCCTTTTAAACTCTTAGCTAGAAACCTGAGAAACAATCAGAAAGCAATTCCCAAAAAAGATCAACAGAGGAGAGAACATATAATAATGCAAACATAAGAATATAGACCCAATGGCCATTGCCTTCACTGTTTGATGTTCATTGCATTTGAATTTTAAGATATAAAAACAAAATACATTTTTTATTTTTGTCTAGCCTGAGTATTGTTTTCCATCTTTAACTAGAGTTTTGTTATTCCATAGTATTAAGAAATCATGAGTCAGTAGACACTTTCTAATTGGCTGTATGAAATAATGAAAATTGGAAAACTTTTTGACATGTGGCCAAATTTCACATAATTGTTTCTAATTGTAGGAATTATTCTTAGATACTAAATTCGCTGTACATACACAGTCATTCCGCCAAATTGTTTTACACAATATTTTGCCAGGAGAGTCACAATATGGCTAAAATTAAGCTTTATTAGATATAATAGGATGAGATGTGATTTAATTCTTTAAGCTGCCTATAAGTACGAGAAGACAGATTTGCTTTTATTCTATCCAGTAAGTTAAAAGAATGATACATTATTTTGCAAATCCCAGTGGCAAAAGGCAATCAAAATAATACATGAAGCTTCTTGAAAGAAAATAGCTTTCTGGTTAAAATTGTAATATTATTTATTTTCCCCTTCAACCATTTGACTCCTTCAGTCGGTAGAAGAGGCCTATTTATTTTAGCAGTACGGTGGATTGAATTTCTGCCAAGTCAGTGTACTCCCTAAATGAATATGTCAGAGGCAATATTGTTTCTCAAAAATCATTTAGAAAGCAGCATTTTTACATAAGTAGGCTCTTTCATTAGTTTTGAATTAAATCTTAGCAATTGCTGTTCTTATTATGGTTGTTTCTTTGAAAGCTCATAGAATGAAAGGGTCCTGGGTCCTTGAGAGAGATTCCCCTTTGGGTTTTACAGTGACTACATTTGATTTGGAAAATTGAAATGAATACAACTTCTTTGTCTAACTTCTTTTTGAAAGTTGATATCATTCTGGAAATCAAATATTTTATGTAAAATAAACTGAAGTGTGAATGTGCTATGTCTGCAGGGGTACAGGGGTACCCTGAAGATATGAAGCAGAAAAAATAATTTAGGGTTTAGGGGTCCCCAGAAATTAACATCATCTTTATTTTTTTTTCATTTTCACCTCCTTGAATATGCTGGAAAACAAATCAACATCTTGTGTCAAATTTCTCATCCATCTTCAAGATACTTCTCACTGTCTAGAGGAAAACTTAGCTCTATTATGCCATCATAGAATTACCAGGAACACATTTGGAATTTTGAAAGACTGACTTGATTTCTATTCCAATAATGGCTTTTAAAAGATAAGAAAATACCATCAATTCATGTGATAATTCTTTACTTTATGCATGATATTATTTTTTTTACCAACAAGACTTGTCCTTTTAATTAATTATTGTTGATTTAACATTAATTTTATATAGCTTCAGTTTATTTTCTTTTTGAACATTTAAAGGTTTTGGTTTTTAGTGCCCATAGAATGACCATCAGTAGAGATGAGAGATATCATGCTTGTATTGAGTCTTTACCAGCATATTTCCATGTTTATTCAAATTATTTTGGGTTACAGCTTGGTTTACTTTCAAGGAATAAAAATGTGAAGGTATTCATTTTTCTTTACAATGTCACGTACTAATGATCACAACAGGCATTTTTTCTTCTTAATTGCAATTCATTTTGATTGAATTTGTATGCTCCCCTAAAATCACCTTGTCATTAAGGAAAATCATGAACTTTGTGCATTACTGTAATGAAGAACTTTTTTTAAAGCATTAGATATACCAGCTAACAGCATATTTCCCCCTCGTTAATTAGTATTCTGATCAGCAAGTATTTCATTATCTAAGGTGACTTTGCAATCATTAGTAGCAGACTTCTATATTTCTTGTAAAGGAGGTCAATTTAATAATTTCTTGTTGTAAATGAAATATTCTAGGTTGGGCAGCAAACTATCTAAAGTACTAATGACCATTGCATTTGTACAGTCACTGTAATACATTCCCTTACACTTAGAAAGTTACTGCTCCATAGTGATTTCAGTGTATCCAAGTTGTAAGTTATTTCGACTCTTTAACACTTCATGACTATAAGAAGACTCTGTGGGGACTAACTCTGCCTTCTAGACCTAAATAGCTTATGAGACCTCGAAAATTGCTTATCCGCTTGGGCAAGTGGTCAGCACAGGAATGGCAGAGGCTTCACACTAACATAGTATAAACTGGAGAAAATATGACAAACACAGACATGCCTCAAATAAGTGCATGGTGAGATCAGTGCTTCACTGCACTAATGAAGAATTGATAAATAGAAAGTTATTTTAACCTGTAGATCCAGAGAAAGGAGTGGCAGTAGATAGAAATATAGTATTTCCTACCAACATCACAAGGGAGTTTGGCCCAGAAAAATGTGGGGGTTCCATCATTAAACTGCAGACTGATTCAACCAGGTGGCCCAGGTTGGATCTCTGCCCTACCCACTCTGCAAGATAATTTATTTCAACATGAATGACCACAGATAAAAGAAGTAGTTATTTGAAGTGTATCCTATTTTGGTTTTATTACATCCTGCTTGGTGCTATAGATTAGGTAGGAGTTTGGAAGGCATTTCAAAGTAGCAGTCCTGGAAGGGAAGATGTGAATTTTATTTTAAGGTTTAAACTGCAGGCTTCATGACACCTTGTATCTGTGCTGTCACTGGCTACCTCTAGTGTGGTCACTGTGATTCATAGAAGAAATATGTTGGTACAAAAGGTCTCATCTCTCTTGTATACTGCCTTCATTCCTGGAAGGAAAACCAAGAGAGATAGATGAAGGTGAGCCAGCCCCTTGGAACAATTCTCAGGTTGGCTCTGCCCTGGACTTGCTGAGTGAACCTGGGTAAACCACCTAAGGTGTTTAGAGCTCCCTTTTTCATTAAAATTGAAAAATTAAGCTAAATTAGCTCTAACATTCCCTTCCATCTATCATGGTCAATAGGCATAAAAATGTCCTGTGTTTCACTATTCTTGGGGAGATGACTAACTAAGTGGTCTGAAGCTGGTAAGTGCTTTGTGACTTACCCATGATTTATTTCTAGAACAAATGTAGCCCAGGGGGTCTGGGATAGGTATGGGTTGACCCAAGCACATTGACTCAATGCCTGAATGAAGCATCTCAGATATATGCCTGGGAACAGAAGAATTTATTGATATGAATTAAGATCTATTGCCTGTCAAAAGTAGCAGGTGCTGAAGAGGCATGAGTGCTCCAATAAATGATTTCCTTTGTACCCATAGGCTTCCAATTATGCCACTTAGTCATCCCCAGGGATGTTCTTCCTTCTCTTCTCCAGCACATCCTGTCCCGCCCAACTTGTAAATCTTAGGCATACCATTAGTCCCAGTATTTAATAATTAGCTGACCAACACCACCCAATCATCCTCACCAGTCCTACTATAATAAATCAACTTCAGAACAAGTTCCTCAGTCTCTTTCCACTAACATCACCCACCTGAAACCTCACCTGCATCCACATTCTGGTGCTTTTAATGAGATTTAGAGAAGATCTGCTGTGTGCTGAGTGTTACACTATGGAGGGACTACTGCCGGGTCCAATCCTAGGTACAGGGATAGTGGCAGCAATTGTCTGCTGATCTTGGAGATGAGTGATTTGGGGTATCTTTTTGCATTGGTTGTCAAACAATGTCTCTGGTGTTGTAGGCAAGCACACATGACACAGAAAAGAGTGGCAGAAGTAATATTTTTTCAGCCTTCATGTTGGGGCTCATAGACTCATATGTGATTAATATTAATTCATCCTGGTGTATGGACTCCATGAGGACAGGGACTTTGTATTACTCACTGTTCTGACTTCATCCCTTGACAGTGTTCACACATGCTAGGCATTTTATCTGATGTAGGTTGAGTGACCAATGATAAGGTTATGTGATGCTGTGGTTAAGAGAGACTTTGAAGCTCAACCCTCTGAATCCAAATCCCAGCTTCACTGCTAACTAACTGAGAATGTGGACCAGTATGCAAACTTTTCTGTGTCTCAGTTTCCTCATTTGTAAACTAGGAATAATACTGTCTATATCTCATAAGGAAGATATGTAGGTCAAATGAACTGATGCTAATAACCAATGTCTAACAGGCACAAAAAGTTTTCATTGAATAAGGAGATTAATTTGTTTTTGTGTCCTATTTTCTTTTCCATTTTGAATGAGATTCTGCACTACTTCCTTTCCATCCTACTAAGGTTATATTTCTCATCCCGAAGTCTGAGTTTGTGACAACATGTTCTAACAAGCGTGGCCATACCTGCATTGAAGTCCACTCCTGCTCTAGGACTCTTGGCTATGCTGTATTCTACTTGTATGATACTTGGAAGCATCTTTTTCCATCACTGGTGTCACTGTGCTACCTAATTTACCCATCAAGACTGAGAGCTCTTGATGGCAGATACTGCTGAAAAGGTTGATTTAGAATGGGAACTCAGTGGTTTGGGAATAAAATCGTGATTTATTCAGGGAAGGGATGTCTTGCACAACTGTCTTCTCTTTGGTTCCCACAAACCCTATTGCTATTTTGAAGACTCTTCGTCAAAGCCAAATGGGCATCCCAGTCCTGCTCCCACCAACCTCTTGATCATGCTGTCGTCATCACTGACTCTATCTCTGTTTGATCATCTCTCCTCAGCATCCCCAGGCTCACTACCTATTTTCTCTGCCTTTCCCTACCTCCCCACATGACTTGTAATCTTTGACATTTACTTTAGAAGTCTTACTTTGCCCTGTCTTTTACTCTAAATCTGCTCAAATCCTTTTGGTAAACTATAAAATAATCAGTTGCAGAGAAAACATCATTATTTTTTTTTGCAACTTTTTGTTTTCCCAGTCACCTTCATAATCTTCTCAGCCTGTCTATTGTTCATTAGAAACACATTTCCCTCATGGGTTACAATTTCTTTATGATAGCAATTTTTATTTGCTCTTGTATTGATTAATGGTCAGAATTCTGCTGGTAAGCACAGTGATTTATAGTCATGTTTGCCAGACTTATCTCATGTAAAGAGTGAGAAATCAAAGTAGATGATGTGACTCATCATCTAGCTCTCTTGTGCTGATCCCACCTTTAAAGTACTTATAATCTGCCTAACTGGATGCAAATAGCATATAGGAAAAGTTTAGATAAAGTGTAATCCTGTCAGGGGGATGAAACTGTTTTAACAAAAATTGCTTGCTAACTCTGAATTGAACCTTCTGAGCATGGGGTCCCTTTTATGTAGGGTTGTCATTCAGCTAACAGCATTCTATGTTCTTTTTAGGTATTGCTATCCTACTTCCTACTCTGTTATTATCCTCATAGGGTCAGGATCTCATCATCATCTTCACTGTATTTTTGTGGTGCAGAATAAGTGGAAAAAGCACTTGATGTAAACCACTGAGGGACAGATAGTCACTGCCTCCTGAAGCAGCTCAGTCCTGGCAGGCACAGAGAAGACTCCAACTTTCCTTTCCTGGGTGACTTCTCAGACACTCCCTGTACCTCTGGGTCGCTTCACTAATGAAATTGACTTCCAGGGGCTAATTCTGCAATCCCAGATCCTGATTTTTCTTCTTATTCTAAGAACCATTTTTCTTCTGTGTCTTTGAGAGCTCCTCCCCTCAGGGGAGTAACAGCAGTAGATTGGTTATGCTAAACACCCCACCTCAGGGGTTCAATCTTGATTTTTTTCATTGTAACCCAGTCATTTATATAGATGAGATAGACTCATCTCAAAACTTCACAAAGCCATTTAATTTTTCAAAATCATAACTCTAGATAATTTGTATCTGTATTTGCAGTTTTATTTGGATTCCCAGGGAATTATATGAGAAGCATGAAACTGTGCCCTTCATAGCTGCCATGTTTTGTCTTTCTTCACCCACAATATTGATAATGTGGAGCTACTCAGTGGATATCAGAGAGTGCTGAGGTTTTGTTTGCATATTGTCCTTTTAACTGTAAAGCTGAAGTGGACAAGGCAGTTGAATAAAGCAAGAAAACCATTACAGAGATTTTCAGAGAATGTGATACAGGGCATTCTTATAGTGTGTGTGTTTTTTTTCTTTTTTGGTCTTTCAGTTTCTAGGCCTGTGGAAAAAACGTTATGTTTGGGACCTGCCCCTCCAGCCTCTCAGCTCTGCAATATACCTTGCTCTACAGACTGTATAGTATCTTCCTGGTCAGCCTGGGGCCTGTGCATTCATGAAAATTGTCAAGATCCTCAGGGGAGAAAAGGTGAGTGCCAAATGTGTGTGTGTGTGTATGTGTATGTGTGTATGCACGCGCATGCACGTGTGCATTTTATTTGCCTCCAGTGTGTACACATTTATTCTGGCAGCTAAGTAGCTAGATTAAAGCCTGCTTAGCACAATGTTTGTTAGTAAAATTTAAATAACCAGCTCAAGCCTGACAGCATTCAGTTATTAGAGAGGCCATTGGAGACATTTCTAAATAGCATAGAATCTGACCTTGATTTGACCTTTCACTGAAGCTGATAGCGGGTGAAGTGATTATTATTCAAAATGATATAATTCACTGCTTAATATTAGGTATGTTACACACACATCTAGTGATTGTGCTGAAGAAATTAGATATGCTTTCTGTAATCACATCAGGAAGCAACTTCCTATCTGTGCACTTATTTTCACTTTTGTGCATGTTGACTTCGATGGTCTATATAATTCAGATTTTTATGAAGGCCCTCATGTACTTTGCATTTAGATGTTGCCCTCAGAATTAAATTGAAGTTTTCACACTTTGTGTTTCATTTTGTAGACCTTTATGACCTTGTATTATTTAGTTTGTTATTAAAATGCACATCTCTGTCTTGTCTTAGAAAGTTCAGTTTTGGTGACATCTTGACTTCTTTTTCATTGACCCTTCACTCTGTATTGATATTGTGTTCCCTTAAATCACAGTGTTAAAAAGAAATTCTTCCTCGACTAAGAGAAATACAATCCAAGGACATTCTAGAAGTTGTGTTTGCTAAATTCTAACCCTAATTAGCACATACAGAAGAAGAATACCTTCCATATGCTTAATTCTACAAAATTGATGCTCTCAGTTTAATTCTGCGCCTATGTGACAACCCACTTTTGGACAATTCCTGCAGTGCTCACATACACACATGTACACACTCAGCTCCACACACTTATTTTTCTCAGCTTTTCTGTTTATTGTGACTCTGTTTAAGGCAGAAGAGGGCAGTGTATTTTGAATCAAGGGAGAGAAGAAGCTGGTTTTCATTCTTTCATCCAAGAATGGAACCTGGGGTGGGAGGCTTAATGGTTGCTCTTACTTGACTGATAGTTCCCCAGCACTCTTCAGCGAATGGATACAAATAATCTCCCATTAATTGTAACACCCACACTTTCTGGGTTTGTGATCTACAAGTGTGTCATTGAACCTTGTAAATTATTCTAGTTTTTAGTGAGACTCCCCTGGTGATTTAGGTGTTATTAAAACAGATTCTCTTATGTTCATCTGTATGCCACTCATTTTAAGGTGTTTGTCTAGCAAGTGACTTGAGATTAGACCTAAGCCCCCCAGCCTCTGTGGCCCTGGTTGTCTGTTTTTTACTGCAACAACTTTGCTGTAACTGAGTGTTGACTACATTTGCTTTCAAACTAGAGAACCTGCACCTGGCCAAATGGACTTTATGTCATTTGGGACACTTAATGTTATAGGTGACAGAAATCCAATTCAAACTGGCTTAAGCCAAAAGAAGGAATTTATTAGCTTAGGTAGCTAAAAATACAAGGAAAGGGAAGGTTATGACCAAAAGTATCAGAGGGTCACCAGGTCTTCATCTTCCTCATTCTTTCTCTTCACATTTTTTTTCTTTTTGCTTCTTTATCTATTGTTCTTCTATTTTCTCTTCCTGTTTACAATTTTCTATTGCTCTGTGATTTGGTTCTACTTTTTCTCTGTTTGAGGTTCAGTTTAAGGCAGATCATCTCCATAGGGTAGAGACCAGCATAGTTTTCTCTTTGTTTTTAACTGTTAAATGTGAATTGTGTGTCCCTTTTTTAAAAAATAGAATTCATTTTTGTTAACATAATGCCTTCTAGTGATTATTCATTTCCTTGGCTGATAGGTGGCAAGGCAGCAAGAAATTTCTATAACTATTTGAAGCATGGATTTGGAACATCTATTTTTAGAATTTACTAGTCAAAATTCTAGTATCAGATACTGTTCTAAAGTCACTTCAATGAGATAATTGTTTTCCAATGTGGGGGAATAGTATCATTTAAGGATTATTTTGTCAAATTGGCTTAAAGCAAAATATTAGAAACTCCTGTGTCATACAAATGATATATGCTCAAGTAACATGAAATCTGATTTTTATCTCAATTCAACAGATTGTGAAAATTTCTCAATTTTATCTAAATTATCAGAGGTAAGTTAATACCAACATGGCCTGCAAATCACAAATTGAAGGATGAACTGAAAATCTTCTGATATCAGGTGAAAATGGCAAGAAACCTCTCAAGCCAGAAAGCCAAATTAAAATAAGTGTACTTTTAAAATCTGCCTTTGTCCCCAGGTTCTTCCCACCCATATGCCAGTTGCAAGAGTCATAATGCAATCTAAACAGTAAGGTTTATTATCAAGGGAAACCAAAAATCATTAATACCACAAGTGGCCAGTTATCTTAGCCCATTCACTGCTCAGGTCAAAAGTCCCCAAAACACATGTCCAAGATGACATCTTTTCACCCCTCCAAACCTGAGGCAGATATTTCACAAAGTCCAGCTTTTCAGTGGACACAGACCCCCAAGCTCCAAGCTCTCCAACTAAAAGCCTTCATCTTCTTATTGCTTCTTCTCTCTCCAGCTTTCTAAGCTCCTCAGCTTTGCCAAGTTTTTTCAAACTTTTCCAGCAAATACTAATGTAAAATCAGCTTAGATCAACTGCTGACTTTCTTCAGGTACCAGCTTTCCAACAAAACAAGCCTTTTTCTTTTTCAGTGTTATCCCTTGCTCTGATGCCACATAACTTTCTTCTCTTGACCTGTCTTTCTGTGGTGTATGGCCACAATGCTGCATACCTGGGAAGTTACCCCACCAGGCTTCTTCAGCTGGTGCTCTACATGCGTGGCCACATTATGACCCAGGGCATCGGAGCACAGCAGCTACTATTGGCCATTCTTACATGCTGCCTTGAGTAGTGTCTGGGTCCCCTACCCTGCATTTTCTGGTGTGCAACTACCCAAGCTCCTGTCGGCTACTCTCATCTTCATGCTTCCCATTCCTTTTCATGCAGTCTTTCTTTCAGACCCTGCCCACGAGGTCAGTAATGACAAAGTCCTATTTTTCAACTGTTTCACAAAGAGTGGGTCCCTGGCTGCTCCATTTCATTTCACCTACTAGCTCTTCTTTCTTAATTCTTTGACTTATCCTATTTACATGTCTTAGGTTTCTAGATCTAGTTGTGTCATAAAAATCACTAAAAAATTTTAATTCAAAACATATAGTAAAATGAATAGAGTGCCTTATAAAGGATTAGATATGATGTTGGTATTTTTTTTTTAAGTTTTTGTTATATAACTGACATATATATTGCAGTGATCTGATGTGTGTATTTATTACAAAATCCTTACCATAATTAAGGTTAGTTGACACATTTACCACTTCATATCATTACTTTTTATTGTGCTGAGAACTTTTAAAATTTTTTAAATTGTTATTTGTTTTATTTATATATGTGTGTATTTTTTTCTATTTTTGCATTGTATTCCCACCATCATATTACTTATGAATTGCCTTCATGATCTTTTGTGCTTGTCCTTTCCCTGATTTTTATTTCTCCCTCCCACCATTCCTCTCCCTCCCTAGCTGTATGTTTTAGTTCTGTTGCCAGTTTGTTAGTTTTAACTGTTTCTTGACCTTTTGCTTGTTTTCCCTATAACACAGCATCAAGTAAGACCATGTGATTTTGTCTTTTCCTTTCTGGCTTGTTTCCATTTGCATGATTACTTCTAGCTCCATCCATGTTTCCACAGATGCATCAAGTTTGTCTATTTTAATTGCTGAGTAGTATTCTAAAGTGTATATATAATATTGTGGTGAGAACTTTTAGGTTTTAGTCTTTCTCTGTATCTCATATTCATTGCAATATTGTTACTAATGGTCAGACAGAAATACACACATGTACACACACTGAAATATTATTTAGCTCACCAAAATAATAAAATATTGCTTTGTGACAGTGTTGGTGAAGCTTGAGAGCATTATAAACCTAAAATAAGTCAGACAGAGAAACATATACTGTTATGATCTTGCATATACACAATCAAAAACTCAAACTCATACTAACAGGAAATACAACAGTGGTAATCAGGAGTTGAGTGGTGAGGGAAATGACTATATGTTGTTCATAATGCATAAGTTTCCAGTGAGAGATGACAAATTCTGAAGATTTAATCTATAACATGGTGGTAATTGCTAATAAGACTATATTGTCTACTTGAAAGTTGCTAAAAGAGTAGATCTCAAAAAAATTCTCATGTACAAGATGGTAATTTTTGTTTTAGACAGTAAATAAGGTCACCAGAAATGATTACCTAGATATTTCTAGGTGGTCCTGGAATTTATTCCCACTGGCAATTTTCTATCACATGCTCTTTCCTCATCCAGCCATTCTGACTGAAAGATATTAGTTGAAGTGGTCAGATCCCAGGCAGATGAGCAACAGAGGAGGGACAGTGCCACTCAAGCCTTATAAGCTGAATGGGGAAAGGACATGTGAGGTGCTGATACCAAACAAAGTAGAAGCCATGCCAAACACAGATTTAATAGGTCTTGATTAAATGCTATGTCCCCTTTGGGCCATAGTTTCTACAGCAAGTCAGTAAATGCTCCTTTTCTTCATCTCTGTTTTAGTGTTATCACTTGAGTCCAAATTTTCACAAAACCTTTGTGAAAAACCACTCTTTTAACTTTGATTTCAGTCTCCCTTTGACTACAGTCTTCCACCTAGCTCAAAATTGGTCCACTGAACACAGTTAAGAAGTTCAAAATATTCTCACCTTTCCATATGCCCCATTTGCCATGATCCTTGTTTTAATGACACATTTCTCCTCATCAACCCCTACTGTAGGTCAGCTCCTGTAAAGACATGTGGGCTCATCGTTTGTTAGACAACTTCTGTTCTTGGTTGAATCATATCATTCAAAAAGATATGTTCAACCCTGATCATACCCTGAAATAGGGCATTGCAGGTGTAATCAAGTTAACATGATATCATCTTGTATTAAAGTTGGTCCTATGCCAGTCATTGGAGCCCTTATACAAAAACTGAAATTTGAACATAGATATGCCTATGGAGAAGAGTGCCATGTGAAATTAGAGACAGACAACTTGAGAAGGCTTGGGGGCGACAGTGCCTGGGTTGGGAATAATGTAAGAGATAAGACACTGACTGTGAACTGTCTCTTAGCACCTGTGTGTTATCTTGGAAGTTAGATCTTGTTGATTGAAGTTGTGTGAGAAAGGGGATTGATTATTTACTGGCCTAATAGATTCTTTAAGGAGAGGCACAGACTTTAGGGCTTGAGAAAAGTATAGAGATGTTAAACTTTCCACTTGAAGTTCTACAGAATTTAGTGCATCGTGAGATTGTTGAGAAGTGGTCTCTGTTTAATAGGGTCCATATGGAAGCTAAATGACACATCTTTAGTGTTAAACAGTGTCTGATATTGAGAGGGAAAACTGTGAAGATTTTTATTCAGGCCTGGGAATTTGTAGTTTTACAAATGTTGCCCTAAAGCAGAGAGAATTTTGATTTGCTCTTGCTAAAACTTGCCAGGACCACCTGCCTGCAATCCCTCCTGGGAAGAACTTTAGAGTTTTCTCTCTAAGGAAATGATTCTGTGCCTGCAAGGAGTCCAAGCATGTTATGACGCCAGTAAGTAATCTTGTTATTTCTTCAAACTCTTGAGCCTGAGCCCTGCCATTTGCTCAACCTCAACTGTCTGTGGTCCTACCTTGTTCTGCCAGAGTCACTGACTGGCACAGACCTAATGTTTAGGTTCCAGGGAGGCTGGCATGCATAGCCTGACACAGACACATGAAATATGGCAGAACTTGGAGATGTAAATTGGAGTGTTGAGCTTCACATTTGTATTCCTACTCTAAAGAAATACTTTAAACCTCCTGTTGGAGATATGGCTATGCATGCTTTCCTAGATATCTTATGTTTTTGTTTATGTATGAAAGATAATTATTAGAGAGGAAAACAAGCAGCAGCAAGAAAGGGGAATGGAAAATTGGAAATAATTCCTTTTTTCTCCTCACAAGTCTTTTTTGCATTTATTGTGTTACTGCTATGGTTTCCTTTTATTCATTTTCTTTAAAAAGGCAGAAAAGGGATGAGAAAACTGGATGTTTTATTAGCCAATAAAAGGAATGAGTTATTACAGAAATCATGTTCACATGGCTACTATTCTCAGGCTGCCACCCTTCCGTCAGGAATTAGCTAAGGTGGTGGCTGTCAGCCATTTGGGACACATTAGAAAATCTGCCGTCGTGCTCAGCCTTCGCACCTCTCGTCAGGTCTGTGACGGGAGGACAAGGGGAGCCGTGCTCGCAGGTTGGTGCTTGTCAAGTGAAGCCAGGATGCCTTTCAGAGGAATTTAAATTGGATCAGGCTTTATCATTCATTGTTTCATCTCTGATACATTCCCAGCAACTTATAATTACACATATTTGGAAAAGAAATCACCTGAAAAATTGCTGATGGATGAACTCTACACTTTTAAAATTCTTTTTGATACATAGACATATGTTTATACATTTATCTGACATCTTTATCCCTTTCAGATATAGTTTAGAAAGGCGACCTTGCCCACAGAAGATTCTAGAGTCACTGAATGGAGGCTTTCTTTTTCTTATAAATAATAGCTTAGGTGTTAGAATTTTGGGATTCTTCCCTACCCCAATGCAGTGTAACTCCCTCATCTATGTGTCTAAATTCTTAAATATCCCCAAAGGAAAGACATTTCAGAACTGAGAAACCATGATTGGTTTTACAAAGACAATCTTTAAAGCTCTGAAACAAATCAATTTAGACAATACACTAAAGTAAGAAAATACTGACGTTTTAGATCTTATATAATAATAATGGGGAACATTTCCATTTTCCATCCTGACCTAGTAGAAAGATCCACCTTTAATGAAAATTTTATAAAATGATTTTGCTCTGTTACAGATAATATATATACTAAAAGAGCCTTTTTTTTTAACCTTTTTCCTTTTTTCCCTGTGTGCATGGGGACTGGCAGGAGAACTGTACCTACTTCTTCCTCTAAATACTGGGAGTTCTCTTGCTTCTCATCACCCTGTCTACACTTTTCTTTTTGTAAATTCTGAAAGAGTATAGACTAATAATGGTCCTATAAAAGTCAGGAATATTGGTTGATCTTCAAAGAGTTGGAACCAGTGATTTAATCTGCTCAAACTCATTGACTCAGAGTTGCTTAACATCCAAGGCGCCTGAGATACATTCCAAATGGAATACTACAGATGGAATGTTTCTGTTTTCTTTGTTTATTATGTTGGATATTTATTGCTTAAGCCTGTCCCAGTGGTGAGTGTGTTGAGACACAGTGTCACCCATGGACAGCTCTGGAGAAGCTCCTGAGCATGTGTGTGAACAACTAGTACACACAGGAATGCTTCCTGGGCTTCCCCTTCTAACCTCCTTGCATATTGTTATGACTTCAATTAAAAAACATTGACCTTCTGCCATTTAGTGCAAATGCTGCTTCTCTTTCCTCTCCCTAACCTACTAGTCACTCTTTTGTAATTCTCTCTAGAGAATATACACTAAGCTAGTAGAATATATGTTAAATGCTTGGATTCATAAGTTAAAAAAAAAAAAAAAACAGATAATAGTTTCAGTAAAGGTATATTGAATCTGTGGTCAGTCAGTGGGTATTCCTTCTTATCTCTTGTGCCTAAATTTCACTAGCCCATCTGCAACTCTTTAGTCTAATAAATGATCCAAAGTATCTTTAGTTCTCTAGATGAAGTTGGACTGGAACACAGTGCACACGAGAGTTGATTTGGGTCCTTCCTTGTGAGGAGGTGAGCTCTCTCAGAGACCTCAGCTGAATTCAGGCTCATGCACTTACTCAGTAATGTGCCTTTGGAGAAGCAATAAAGAATCCTCTTGCCTTGATTTCCATATGTGAAAAAGAAATAATAACTTGTGAAGTAGTTTTGAGGATTTATTAATTTGGGATAATAAAAGTAAAGTGGCTGTCACAGTCTTGGTATGAGGTAGACAATTAATTCATGTGCCTGTTTTCCTTGTTGGATTCTATGCTCTGTGAAGATTTATGTTTTCTCTTCCTCCTCTGACTTCCCAGAGCACATTACAGTGATCTACACATGGTAGTTAATGTTCACTGAATCATGTTATCCGACAAAAATGGAAGTCAGTAAATGCCTTCACTGCTGTGGACTTGGAATTTTTGTGTCTCTCTGAGCAGAAACCCTTGGGGAAGCCTGCTGTCTCTTGTGGGCATCAACACCAAAATGTGGTTAAAGTTTATATGCTAAAAAGTGAATCCAAGGTTTTTGTTTTATGCTGAGCTTGTGCTATGATTTGATCCTAGTTAGAGTCAGGACAAGGGCAGCACAAATGAAAGACTAAAAGAATTTATTGACTGAGGAGATGTAATCTATAGATTTATGGTGAGATGGATGCTACTTGATTTATGGAGGAAAAATGTACATGCTTCTGAAAGGCATTAAACTCCAAGTAATAGAACGCCCAAAATCTCTAGCAGAGGTTGTTCAGTGTTTGTGGTGCTTATCAAACCATGTAAATCATGAAAACCACGCCATGTCTTGCTCAAAGGTAGAACCAGCAATAAACAGAAGGTGATAAATAAGTGGCACCTAAGTATTACATGCCAGAATAGAGGTCATTCAGGTTGTGTGGCAGGGAGAGGTCAGAGGTCATTATATTATAGTTTGATGTTTGTCAAGTGTAGTGTAGAGCACAGTATATTTATTGTGTCTCTTCTTGACGTAGTCCTGGGAGGGAGCTAAATTCCTTCTTGACTAAGTAATGATATAGACTTTGAAGGGTGCAGGTTAGAAACTAGTATTTGTTTTCTCACCCCTAACCTTAATATTTTCTATACTACAAGGATGTGGTCTCAGATTAACACCACATGTGGGCAACACTTATAGTAAGAGTGTTGGAGTCTCTGTAAAAGAAACTCATGGGATGATCCTAGAGCCAAAACCCCAAATAAAGCACTTTTCAAGGTTATCTAAAATATTTGCCCAGTCTTGCAGTATTCTAAGGAAACTCAGCTCCCTCTTGTGGCCTAAAACCATGTACAGACTTGTAGTCTTCTTGGCTGTGCTATTTAGGAAGAGTTAGTCTTTTGCTAAATGTACTTTGAGCTTTGTAACCTTTTCATTTCATGGTGTTGGGCAGGAAAATAGGCATGGTCCTAGCAGAACTATGAGAAAAATGTACCTGTCTTTGTTACATCTCCTACTCCCTAACTTGTACTTCTCCCTTTCTCTTTTGGGGAGTGTAGTAGAATATCTAAACTATTTTCATGATGGGAATTTTTTTATTTTCATGCTTTCAGTTTTCCTGTCATATTTTTCAACTTATCCTAAGAAGTGAATAATTCTAAAAGACATTACTGTACAATATTATTGGTTTCATTAATTTAATATTTTATTAAACAAATTAAATTGATTGAATTTGGAGTATTAAAAAAATAGGAAATGAAATATGAGATCCATGGAAGGTAGATGTAGTCTACAAGTAATATATTATGTGGGCCAGAGATTAAAAACTCACAGACTAAAGGGTTTTATCTAATTCACAGGTCACAATTAAAGCTCACTTTATTTTATAAAAATGTGAATCAAGCCGGGCACAATGGTGTGTGCTAGTAAGCAACAGCTTATGGGGTAGTGGCAGGATCTGGGTGTGGTTCACGGTTGGAGTCCCGCCTGGGGCAGCACAGTGAGACTTAGTCCTGAAAAATAGCTAGGCTTGGTGGCACATGCCTGCAATCCTAGCTGCATGGGAAGCTGAGGCTGGGGATTGCTTGAGTCTGTGGTACCCCCGGCAACATGAGCCTGTGGTTCCATGGGTAAAAATAGCGAGACCCAGTCTCAAAAAAAAAAAAAAAAAAAAAAAAAAGTGAATCAGTTCATATTATTTGAAAATGGAGTTTTACATAAAAACATAGCAAGTCAGATTTATTGTTCTTACACAATATTGGAAGATTTGACAATGGAGGATCAACATTTGCTTACAGTCAGTGGAAGTTGAATAAATGCCAGACACTTGACAAAAATGTCATGCCCTTCATTTTGCTACAGTCCCCATCACTCCATATAATCTGATGCATGATCATTTCCTTCCACTTAAAAATCCTTGCCTTCTGAGAATTCAGTTTGTGAGTTGGTTGGCTTGTAGCACATAATCCATTTGTGTCATTATTGAGATGGGACTTTGGGCCTGGTCTCACAGTGCTTTGTTTTTGTTCTTCTTCTTTTTTTTAAGCTGATGATTAGTCCAGGAATTGTTCATAATAATAAGTTTAGGGAGTGAAGTCCCAAGTGATTCATATACAAGCTGACCTGGAAATCTCAGGTAACTTTCAAGACCAAGGGAGCATGAAACTTCCAAACTGTAGATGTATTTCAACTTTATACAGAGTGTCGAGTATATAGAAAGCAGTAACACTCAGAAAATACTGATTTACCAATGTTTGGGCTATTTATATGTCTTCATTTATTTTTTCTAGTTTGTTGATACCATTTGATATCTACAACCTGTTATTCCTTGACATTGTCTGACATTTCCAAATCCTAGGTTGTAAGTTTTTGGCGGACCATCCCTGCTCTAGATAGTTCTATTTTTTTTCTTTCCTCTTTTGTCCCTCCGTTTCTATTAAATAAACATATCAAGGTGATGCGTACTTCGGAACTATAATATTTAAGCAAAAGTGTCATTTCTGTCTTAGTTGCTGTGCTTCTCCTTTGCTAGATGAGATGGAATCCTGTGACGCTCTTGTACTTTCTCTTCATAGGATTTAGAATGAGACGACGGCATGTCCTCATGGAATCTACAGGGCCTTTGGGGCATTGTCCTCATTTGGTGGAGTCTGTTCCTTGTGAGGATCCCATGTGTTACCGATGGCTGTCATCTGAAGGGATTTGTATTCCTGATCATGGAAAATGTGGCCTGGGACATCGTATCCTGAAGGCTGTCTGCCAGAATCACCAAGGTATGACAGAGAAGCCTGAGGAATGTTAGGTACTATCAGTCAAATGACATACTGTCACTTTCTACCAGGTCGTTTTCCTGAAGGAGAGAAACACAGATTTTCACATCATTGAATATTTATACTTAAGTCAAGTGCTGAAATAACAGTTAGAGAGCACTTAGGCAACACATTGCTGCAAAGTAAGCTGCCTTGACTTAATATTTGTCCAGCTATTCTATGACAAAAGAAAACAGATTGTGTGTGTATGAGGTATAGTGAACCTAAAGATGACTCTGGAGTTTGTAATTTATCAAGATAAGTAGAATGTGGAGATATGGGAATTGACTGCATAGTCTTATCAATACAAAACAAGTTTTATTTGGGTTTCTCAAGGTCAGTATATAACATGATTTTATGAGTCTTTATAAAGATTACCTTGTAGAGATTCCAGGGCTGCTTATCCTTTTAGTTACAAAGATAAAAAAAAGCAAGCTGTATCATTTAATTTATATAACAGACTAAAATGGGTTCTAAACATACTGCTAAACATTTCTAAGAACCGTTTTTAAATATAAGTTGTCAAGATTTACAAACTACTAACAATGGTATCTTTCCTTCTTCATGAAGCTTCTAGTACAATAGTTGCTTGAATTGAAGGGTGATTTAGAAAATACATAAGTAACATGGGAATGAGAAATGTGACATTTAAAACCTTTATGTCCTACAGTTAAAAAAACCAGTCTCTTGGAAAAATATCGAGTTTGCCTATTAATCAGCTTTGCCAATGGAATAATGCTCTGGGTGTTTGGAATGAAATGTTTTGACATATGGAGTAAAGTAATCCAAAGAACAGAAGAAATTATAGAGTAGATTCAGAATAGATATCAGCATCCACACAGAGGTGCCTTTCAGCAATGTCTTTCCTTATTTCCTTACTGCTATTTCTCTCACCTTTTCCCCTCCCTCTCTTCCTTCCTCCCTCCTTCCTTTCCCTTTCTGCCATCAATTTTTTTCTTTCCTTCCTCTGTCTTTCTTCCATCCTTTCCTCCCTCTGTCCATTCTTCCTGTACTTTAATCACTGTCATAATTTGACAAATGCACATTTTATCAACAAATATAATTGATTACCTCATAATACCAGGAGGTTGTTGAATGAAACAGAGGGTAATAATGGGTGCACTGGCTACAATCCTTTTTTTTTTTTTTTCCCCACTCAATGGATAAAACTAATAATGACTTCTAATATCACTAAATATTTATTTAAATTTTGGCCATACATGTGCAATTTATTAATAGAGGCAAATAAGGTCATTTTGAATCCATAAAGAGTTCTAGATTTAAAATCTAGGCTCTAGATTTAGACAAGTTGGAATTTTTATTATGCTACTCACTTATCTGAGGAAAATTAAATAAATTATGGAGACATTATTTCCTTCAGTTGTAAAATGGGGTAATAAAACTTGTTTTTTACTCTTAGATTGAGAGTATGAGATTGTAAACCAGCTATATAAATGTGATTAGTGGCACATAACCACTTGTAAGTAAGTACTTAAAATGCACATTTATTACTGTGTCCTATCTTGGGGTGATTGTACAAAAAACATTCTTTAAAATGAAAATAATATGAAGATTAGAAAGAGAATGCTATTCTCCCAAGCTCCAGCAATGGAAACATGAGTGTCATTTTTTTGGTTAAGACCCAGTGACAAATGATTGTCATACTTTGTCATCTCATAGAAGGCATTAGGGGCTTGTCATGACATATTATGTCATAACTGTGGATTTCTTTCACAATTTGTGTTATGCCTTCTACAGTATTGTAGCAGTATCAACTTTATCATTTTCCTGCAGTTCTAATGTTTTATTGCTTGTTCCTGTGAAATGACTAATTTTCAACATTGACCTCCACCCTCAATTTCTATAAGTAGACATGTCCCTATCAGTCCCATGAAGTCTCTGGTTTCTAAATATCTGAATGACTACCTCGTCATTTGTGGGGCAGCAGTCACGGTCAGGTAGGACCAACTGCTGGCTTCCTGGTAGCTGAAGCAGATTTTTTTTTTGTCCAATGAAAAACTCAAAATGTGGTCTGGTTGCACTTTTTACAATTTTACTTCTATGAAATCCAGGATGATTGATGATAGAAGTTTGGCAGAGAAAGGCTCATCTCTGACTCTCCACAAATTATAATATTCTTTCCTTGGTGACAGAAATTGACAGAACTGTTGACAATCATTTAAATGCTTGGACAGAAAGGGGTTGAGACATATTTAATAAACCTCCTCTGATTTTCCTTTCTTGTAATGTTTGTAAGTTTTTGACACTCTGAGTTCGGTGTTTCATAGACTCTTAATTTTAGATTTTATTCATAGATAAATGAATAAGATCATAGGACACATGTTCTTTTTGATTAAAAAAATAAAACTCATATTAAATCTAGTTAAACTTGAGACCTACTATAATTTGCAAGGGTAACTTGCTTTGTTCCCTATTTTGAGGCTTGTTTATATTGACACATTCCAGTTATTTTATCTACACAAAGGAACATCTAACATCCCTGCAAAATATCTATGTCCTGTGCAGATTGTGGAGCTGAGAGATTTCAATATAGCTGTGATCATGAGTCTGTAGGGCTCTTGACATTATCTTCTTCTTGAGAATTACTCATGCCACTAGGAAGGCATATTTCTCTCTCTACAAGTTTCAGTAGGCCTTTATCTCAGAGACTGAAAAATTCACAATCTATGTCACACTGAGGCTAGTAAGTAATTGGAAATAGTCTGATATGCATAAACTTTATAGATTAGTTTAAGAATGTGGTCTGCTTTGACCTACCTAAGATCAAAGTAACCATCCTGAACTTCTACAGCTATTTCTGTCGGTAAGCTTTGACACATTTCTACTTTGATATATTAGTAATATTCTCCACTCAGTCTCACTGCAGTTATTCTGTCTTACCCAGCCTGTGATTGTAGCACATAATGTGTTAGTCAGTGAAGACTGTTTCCAGTAAGAAAATTGTATAGCAGGCTACATGACTGAGTAGTCTGATTTAGAATCTGATTTCTAATATTTTCATTGATGGAAAAACTTTGATTGCTTGCCTCTGCATAGCATCTAATTAGTAGAGGTCAATAGATATCCATTGAATATGGAACATACAGAGGTTTTCCTTATCTTGTTGACAAGTCTATTTCTTAAATTTTGAGGGCACTTTTGAAAGTAAGTGGATTGTGATACAAATGTAAGTTTATCAAGTTAATTCACTATGTTTTAAATTATTTTTCACACTTCTGTTTGGGTCATTGTTGCAAGGTTTCACTGGGAGATTGATGAAGGTTTACAACTATGTACTATCTTCCCAAAGAGGGTGGGGAAATCCTCATAGTATCAGGTCGGTGAGCAAAATTCCAACTGACTGGTGAGTGAGCTATTCATCATCTTTCAGGTCACTATATTGCAAAGTGAGTAGATGATACTACAGAATCCCTTGGTAAATAGAAGACTGTCTGCTTGGTAGTCAGACTCTTAGTACTCACCAGTTTTGTGGTAGAATTTGCCAAATAATATATCATAGAAATAAAATGTGTATATATTTCAGCAGATGTTTTTATTCAGAGATAGTACTGTGTACATTGCGTACTTGTTGAAGGCAAATACCCCTGATGGTGAGTAATATAACATATCAAGAAAGACAAAATTCACTTGTTGGCAGGCACATGGAATTAGAGTTTTCTGGCATTGCTGTAACAGCCTGTCACCCAGTATATTTTTCACAGGTACGCCACATTTACCCTATGCAATTTTTTTCTTAAAATGACATATTTATTTCACAGATATCTTGAGGAAAAATTTTGGTGATGAAGAATTTTACTTTTCATTTCAGAAGCACTTTTCTGAGTTCTTGCATTGCATTACTAGATTTAACCCCCAAGATGGCAGCTTTACCAAGTTGGCTAAAATTACATGTAGTTTAAATGCTAGCACCATAAATGCCTTTTTGAATGCCATTATCTGGTGAGAACCATGCTTGGATATTCATTTACCTAAGTTAGATTAACATGTTTTCCAGTTTTTAAATCTATGTTTGGAGTAAAAATGTTTGGCTTTTTAATATTGCTTGATTGATTATCATTAAGTCTCAAGAAATGTTCTTTGACTTGCCTATGAAAATAAGATCAATATCCACTTGGATAAGAAGTTACTTATCAAAATAATTTATGATTCACCTGAATGCTAAAAAGAACCCCTTTAATTTTTAAGCCATTTTTTAAAAAAACCCTTTGAATGTGCTTTATCTCATGTTGGTTAACAAATGCTGCTCTGCTCAATCCATAGCTCTTCCTTATAAGACTTTCTTACTGCTGTTTCCACACGATATTTGTTTTTTGTGTGTTTTCTAGAAAGAACTAGGAATAGATTATTCATCAGGAAGTTGCTTACTACATAAGAATATTCCTACAGTGAGTCTACCTACTGAAGAGACAGTGCAAAATTAGAGCCTGCATGGAAAATATAGAGACTCTAAAGTAAATTACCAATACAATTTTTCTAAAAGTTTTGAGCAGTGGCACTTGTTTGAAATACATATGGAGTTTATAAAGGTGTGCATTTTGAAAGGGGTTGGGATTTTTTAAAGAAAGTGTTATTTTCTTCTTACAATATTAAATTTTCATCCTTCTTTTATGAATAGAAACTACAACACACACACATGCTTACCCCTTTGTATATGGTTTGAGAATCCTAGAACTATATTGCCAGGTATTTGGAGAGATCAACAGAGGAGAGTATAAATATGGGCATGCATTTTATATTAGCAATTCAAATTCCCAGAAATGGCATTACTCAGGCATAGCATGTACTGTTGTTTTCTGTCTAAATCCCCTTAGCAATTTACCATTTCTATGCATGTCAGCCCTGAAATTTCTGCTGACCTGCCTCTATCTCTTTGCCTGAGGAGTTTCCTGACCATAGCACCCTTCTTTATATGCAGTTAGAAGTGCCATGAAATTAACCACCTCAGAGAGCACACTTCAGCCAATGAATGAGAGTTGGTGTATAGATATTAGTTCCTTGGCCCCTCAGATGGGGTCCCTAAGATGCTTGTATCCTAGAGCTAAAGCTCCACTTACTCTTAGTGGTGACTTATTTAACATACATCCTTTATCAGTATTCTTCCCTTTCTGCCTCCTTCCCTACTCATGTTGTAGTTCTTTAAATTTATTCACAATAAGTACTTGCCTAAGAATCTCTGTCACAGAGTTTGTTTATAGTATTTAACTCAACTAAGACAAATAGAAATACTTTGTAGGAGATATAAGGTCCAATTCAAATCATGCCACATTGAGAATAATGTTCAAGCAAGAAACAACATTGTTTTCAACATTTAGAACAACCCTCTCTATCAACTATTTGCTAGTATCTGTGGGGCTTCACTATATTTTCTGTCTTCCCTTCAAAAATATAAATACACATCGAGTTGTATTTCTTTGCCCATTAGGCAATGCCAGTAACTTACACTGTTCTCTGGTGTCTTGCTTTCCAAAAATAGTCATTTTATGACTCTTGGGAGATGGTTCAGTTGTACATATTTTCATTGTGTAGTGGATTCAAGAGTATATTGAAATGATTCCAAATATGAATCATTATGAATATGAGTACAAGAAACAGACTATATGTGAAGGAAATTATTTGTATAGGAAAGTTGAGTCTCAAGTGTTTGGGAAAAATGTTATTCTCTCTCCTTTGCTGTAAACCTGTTCTGGTAAAGTATTGGTACTAACAGAATGAACCTGTGGTCTTAAACAAATAGAAATTCCTGCTTTCAACTTCAGAGTATTTGATTTACTAGTTTCCATGGTGCTGGACCAGAGACCATACTTTGAGAAACACTGAACTAGGTAGGAGGGATCTATGCAAAGCCTCACCATGTTAATGTCCAGCAGGCACAGGCTACCATGGTGAGAGGCATGTCTTACACTTGGTCAGAAACAACAGTCATGTTGATTTAATTTGTTGTTTCTTGTTTCCTGTGGGGGAAGTTCTTGAAATCCATGGAATATATTACTGTCTTTCTAGAAGCAAACAGTGAGTAAATGTTATTTTATTTCTTTATTGTTAGCTAGATGGATTACTAAAATATCAAATAGTAGGAAGCAATAGTGTATTTTTGCTGAAACATAAGACACATAATATGTGAGATGAGTTATTTAGATTTAGAGGAGAGAATTCTCATTTTCAGCAAGCTATCTTTCAGACCACCAACTGGTAGCAGTTTGGTGTTAGTGTCCTTACCGAAGCAAGTATGGTGATGACAAATATGTTGTATTAAATTTTGAAATGAACCTGACATTGCGGTTGAAAGTGCCAATAAGATCAGGCTGCTATTCACACTACAGGAATGAGACTGCAAAGGAGATTAAATTTGAGAGTTCCTGTGGCCAGTTCCTTATTCCCTTTCATTTAGATATCTTGCGGTGAAATTAAAGGTGAAACTTTAATAATATTTGGCAATGAGAGAATCCAAAAGAAAAAAAAATAGAGAACTGTTCTAATCAGCATTCCCACATTCATGTGATGGAAACGTAGGGAGTAGACATAAACTGGTGAATCAATTTAAATGCTAAAGAGAGTGGAACTGCACTGCAGTTTTAAATATATTTACTCTCTGTTGTCTGTTGATAAAGAGATACTGTATTTTGAATTACTTCCTCTTTCCACCCTATTACAAAGACATTGCAAGCTAGCTTTTGTCTTTTTTTCTCTCTTACTGAAGCACCAAAAGAAGTGACAGTATTCACATCACTACTCTAACAGTACTCCACAATCAGACTAAGTATGCCCTGATTTTTCCAGATTTTAATATTTAGAAATAGCTTAGAATAAATTGCTTCCTGAGTGTGTCTATGTCTCTCATAGAAAGACTCTTTCATTTCTACCTCTTCTGAAATTCTCATTCAGCAAACTATTTCTGTTCCCATTCCTTATGATTCAAAAAGCAAAATGAATCATAGATGATACCGATTCTTTAAAATGTGCTCATATGATTAAGTGGTCACTCCAGAATTTCAGTGGGAATGAGTGAATGCCATTCTTGCCAGTAATTTCAGCACTCCTCTTGGACATGCTCTCAATTTCCCTATGCTATTGTGTATCTTTATAGTGTTAGAGGTAGGGAATAGCTATAGTATTAGTCAGAAAAATATAATTTTGTTTCCTCATTCTGAAATGCATTTTGAAGTAGTATTTGTTCATGTGGTCTTTGACTGGTAGTTGTTAACTTAGTATCTCTTCAATTTCACTTTATGTTGTGATGGGGACAAAATTAAAACATGGAATAAAACACATTCCTAGTAGGGCAGAGTGATTTTCATTTAATAGATAGTCACTAGAACTTGATTCAGAAGTGTAATTAGAGGCTTACTGATGCTGTATTCATTCAAGTCTTTTCAGAAAAATGTAAAAATATTCTGGAAAGTACATTCATCCCACATAAAATGATTAGAAGAAAAATTTACTTAGACTTACACTTAAGAACCTTATGATTTTCTATAATAAAATAACATTCTGATTGAAATATCAAAAGTTATGATTCAGAGTGCATAACCCTTTTTGTGTCAATGTTCATTCCATACTTACTGAGTTGAATGTCTGTTCTGCCCCAGGATTATATCATGTTCCATGGACCAATATCTCAAATGAAACATTTTTCATATTATATATATATATTATATATATATCTTATATATCTTATATATATATCTTATATATCTTATATATGTATGATATATATATATAAAATCTGAAAAATGTTTCATTTGAGATATATAAAACTTGGGTCTAGCTTGAGACCATGATACTTATTCCATAGGTGTATTCAATCAGCAATAAGCATCTTAAAAATTCATAGATTGCAAGGGCTGTCCTGGTAATATTTCCTCAGATTCATTTGCCTTCACAATCATGATCATGTTGTGTTGCTACCTGAGCTGGTCATATTCCTCATCTTCTTTTGAGTACTTATTCACCTTTAAAAAACTCATATGTCCTTTAGGAAGCTAACTCCCTCCTCCATCTCACCAATACTCCCTCCACCTGTTTTAAGCTGGTCTAATCTCAACTAAATAGTTACCATCCACATCAGATTATCTGTAGCAGTCAGTTATAACTATTTCATTTCCTTTCTATATGACTGGTTTGGAAATTTTAGCAGGAAGGGCTTCAGTTCCTACCATGATCCTTTGTATGGTTTGCAAATGATGACAAGACCATTGCTTTGTAGAGCAGGGCAGAGATGTGAAGACACTCTGAGTCCTGGAAGACATGATTGAGTCCCCTAATCAACTGTCTGAGCTGGTACTGCATGTACAGATGATATTATAAAAGCCAGTTTCTTTCAGAGTTTTTATCAGCTACAGCAGAAATCATTCTAATTGATAGAGTGCCTGCATTCTACATTCTCATAACACTTTATGATTCTGTTATCAATGCCTTCACCACATTACATTGAGATTATCTACTCACTATTCAGTTTTCCCCATTTGACTCTTTGCTTCTTAAGGGTAGAGACCTTCACTCTTTCATCATTTTATTCTTAACATATTGGCAGGAGTAGTAGGTTATGTGCTGAATAAATGTTTATACAATCTGAAAGACTTATTTCAATTGACTTGTCAAACAGCCCAATTGGAAAATTTTATTATTATTACACTTTCGTTAATGAGGACATGGTAGCTCTGTGATGTTGATAGCCTGAAAGCAATCAGCTTGTAAATTCTAATACAAGAACTTTGAATTCCAGACACAGGACTTCAAATCAGTACTTATGCTACTTTATTGCTATCAGCAAATGCATAGCACATGTACCAAGAATGCTGATACTGCCCTGCATCAGATAGATGTACTAACTTCTGGTAGTTAAGATATTATTCTTTTAAGTGAGACTTGACCTGTAATTCCCTCTCAATGTGACACTAAAGATAACCACTGCCAACTGATTGATTGATGCGGGCCTAAAAGATGACACCTATTTCTAACTGCATACCAACCACTTTATTACTTTTCTTTCCTCCTGAAGTATGAGCTCTCAGTCAGAGAGTCTGCTGAGTACATAAAGCCCACAGTCAATTCCCACTAGCACAAAGTGTATGTCAGTTAGCTATGTAATACAAGGTTATCTGATTTTTTTCTGGGAACTTTTCTTCTAATCTTGATCATACCTAGACAGCTAAACAGCATAGACTTCACTCATCAGACTGAATTGTGAAGAGAAGAACAGATTCTTTGAAACAGGAGATGTGGTAAACCACATAGGAAAAAGTGAAAGGCAGCTTCCCTCTCTTTCACAGTGGCGGTTTTCCTAGAGGCAGGCGTGACCTAATGACCTGTAAAACTGTGTGGTGATTTTTAAGGGAATTTGGTAAAAGGCAGATACCTTCTACACATAATCCATATAAAAGTATACAAAAATAAACAGTTATGTGAATTCATATTGCATTAGAATTTAGTAAAATACACAGTGATACAATGATGAGAGGATATTGTTTCCCTGGAATGTATTGTCCCAGAAGGTGAACAGGTAGACATTTAAGATGACAAATATTAGCTTACCATGCATTGCATGCTCCATCTTAGTTGCTTGGCAATGAGGACTAGAATAATGAGATCATTATCACTGAAGGCATTTACCCTGAGACTGGAGACCTCTCCAAAGGGCTCTTAGGGTGGAAATTTGCACACTGGTCTGCGACAGACAGTAGCTGCAAGGGTCTTCTTTTGACATTTTGGACAGGACAGTTCTATATTCTTGATGTTCTGCCTCTGAGGATGTCTAGTGTCTCTATCACCAGAAAATGCCATTTGTATTCTTTAATCATTGTGTCAGCCCCACATACATTCACACATTGCCAAGAAGAATTTTCCCCATGAAAAAACAGAATTTCTCCTGCTGGAAAACCACAAGCAAGGAAATAGCCAGAATCTTTCAAAGTTAACAAGACAAGATTACATTATAGTTAAATTATGAATCTTAATTTAATCAATTGATTTCAACTAATTCATAAAAATCAAGACAAAAAAAGAATTGCAGCATAGTTTGAATGCATTGAAAAGCAAACCACTAAAGTAGGATCCTGCTGCTAGGTGAAATTTTAGGTTTTAGATGAAAAGGAAATTCATTTATTCAGAAAGGCAAGTCAGGTTCATTATTAGTAAAGGTTTCTTTTTTATAAGGTGTTCCAGGGTGTAGAGGAATGGTGTGAGAGAAATGCAACTTCCTGTTCAGCAATTTTGTGAGGAATATGAGTAAAGTAGGACACCATACTTTAGAAACTTATCTGAAAATCATTTTGGTCGAATATTTATCACACATGTGACTGAAGAAACAATATTAGTTTGTATATTATGGTATCTTTTCCTTGAGGAAGTCAGGAAAGTTGAAAACTGTGTGGCTGGTCCACACAGTATTGATGGCATTATAAATCTATTTTCATAGAATCAATTTGTATTGTGATATTAACTGCCTATAATGTGTCAGGTTATAAGACTGGCTGACTTAATTTCTCAACAGGTGTAAAAATCAGGTTCATTGCACTGTATACCTCAGCATCCTGTGTGAGCATCCTTAGAAATGCTTGCCAGTCCTTCATCAAGCATTCTTGGTTCATCTCCAAGATTATAAGATTGCCTTCCATGGTGTGGATTCTGACAATAGTAGAGTTGACCTTATTGCTTTCCTCCTTCATTCACTTTATGCCCCTCCTTTTCCTTTCTGGCTTCTCTTCTCAGCCATTGAATGCTATAATATGCACTGAATACCATCCTTATTTTCCTATTTGATAAATGTATGACCTTTATCAAGTTACTGATCTTCTTGATATCTTGGTTTTCTCACTTGAAATGGATTTTAGAACAGAACTTACATCATGATATATGTATTTGATCTACATCAAATTTTTAGTACAGTTTCTGTGGTCACTGCTACAAAAAAGTTAGCTGTTACTTATTCTAATAATTTTATTTCTAAAAATAAGATGTCTTAAATATTTTTAAAAATGAGTTAGTGAAATAGATTAATGGAAATGATCATTAATATTAGGCAAGTAGTTAATCTTTCAGAGACTTAGTTTCCAGGCATATGAAAATTGGGCGCTATTTTGTAAACTTTTAGTTTACATTTTTTCTTTTCATTTTGGACTAATTTTTAGAATTACGGAAAAAATGAGGAGTTGGAAAAATGGTACAAAGAGTCCCCTTATATACTTCATTTACTTCTCCCATTGTTAGCATTATATGGAGCCATAGTTCAATGATCAAGAACCAAAAATGAACAGTGGTACAATGTAGATAGCTGTTATTGAAGGTTAAATAAAATGTATTTTGGTTTAATGGAGTTTGAAACTACTGTTATTTCTCTGAAAGTTCATCATGTTTGTAAAAGTAATGTTCAGTAATCATTTAATCTAGATATTTGAAAGCATTGCTTAAAAATATTAATCAAAAAATTAGAAAATTTGAACTGAAATGTCCCAAAACATATGAATGGATGAAAAAGATGTGGTCTATATACACAATGGAATATTATTCATCAATTAAAAAATGACCAATTCAATGAATTTATGATAACATGGATGGACCTAGAAGAAATCATATTAGCAGAAACAAGTCAGAAAGAAAAAGACAGGATCCAAATGGTTTCACTAATATATGGGACATAGGATAAACAAACAAAAAGCCAGAAGGAAAAGTCCAAACAAGCTAACAACCAAACTAAAGTACACAACTTGAGGCGGAGGTGAGGGGTGGGGGAAGGCAGGAATGGTCAGGGAAGGGAAGTGGGGAGGGTGAACCCTGGGGAAATATAAAGATGTGAAATATATATAAATATATATGAATAAATTATTAAATATAATAAAACCATAAAATTTTGAACTGGTAGTTACATTGATAGTTGAACATTCATGAAAAGAATTACTGTCATTTTAAAATTAATTATAGTAAATAACCTTGTGATGACACAATTTACTGTAAATTTTGGCATATCCCTGTGGTAGTAGAGAGGAAACTTAGTGGCCTCAGGGTCTGAGAGAAATGTGAGTCCAGTCACTCTGTGATCAGCCATAATTATACCTGATGTCAAAACAGAGAACCTCGACATTGATGGATATAGGTCTTTACATGCAACAGGAAAGAACATCTATGGAAAATCAATTTCTTTCTTGAGAAAAATGACTCATTGTCATTCCTAACATTTTACTTTGGGCTGATTTCATTTTTAGAGTTCAAATTTGTTTATGGTGTGCAATAAGGATGAAAAATGCCTGTGTTCTCTGGTGGTTTTGATTAAAGATAATGACACTTTCCATTTATATACTGCTTTACACTTTTCCAAACATGTACTTTCACTTATGTTATTTCAGTTTACTCTTCACAGCAGTTTATGTGGAAGTCAGAGATTGGTGACTCACCAACATTTCACAACAGAGGAGACTAAGGCAATAGTGATTATAAGACTTGCCTGAGGTCAAACAGCTGTAGATATATGTTCAGAAGAAATCTACATGTGTGTGTGCGCACACACAGACATTCAATGTTCAGATTTTTATTCCACATTTGAAGAATAATGTTTTTTTTATAAGCGAGCCTTAGGAGGTAAAAATACCAGGTCTAGACACTGCATCCTAAGATTCATTGCTCATCCTGTATAAAACTTGGCATTGTAACTGACACATGATAGACACTCAATATTTATACATTGAGTAAAGACTGTTGCATCTACCTTATAGCACCTTTGGAATCTTAAGATTTATAAACTGAAAGACTGTTAGGCATTGAATTGACCCTGTCATTATAGTAAGATTCAAATGGATTTGATTTTTCATACAGTTGTAGCTAGAATCTAGTCACCTATATCCTGCCAAGTCTTCATTCTACCACTGCATATATCAGTAATGGATATTTCATTTCTTAAAGTGTGGCTACTTTAAGGCTCCTGTTTTTATGGGTAGATATTGTGTCAGGAAAATTAACTGATCTCTTCAGTGGAACATTTTCCAAATAATATACCATGGGGCATTAATTCTAGGACTTCCTAATGAATAATGTGAGAAAAGAAATTCTCCGGTTGAATGAAAGTGGGAGATGCTGCATGGACAGACATAATTTCTCTGTTGTAGGAGCTGGTGACACACATTGGAATAGAAAGGGTTCCTGGATGAGTACTTTTAAGAGACCTACTTTACTATATTTCTTTGTAAGTTCCCCAAACTAGTTGGCCATTGAACACTTTATTTGTAATATACATACATATACTTTGTAGAACAGTCTTCCCAGTGATGACATTTTGGATATTTCTGTTGTCTAGCTTCCAGCATGAACCAAGTGTTACTCAATTCTCTGCAGTCCCTTGGGACAGTCTCTGCTTCTCTGTGCTGTGAAAGTATGAAAACAGAGTAGAACATTTATTTTTTTACTGTGAAGATATGAGTCACCCCAGGTGTTTATGAGAAACACATTTTATCGAAGAATTCATTGGAAGTATGAAACAAGGATTTTGTGACCACTGGGAAAGCCCAGCTTACTCACAGAATCTTGCCATAATCATGAAAGTCACCCTTGTCCATCTCATAAGTGTCCTAGTTTAGACACCTAGCAATCCCTCCCTAAGGTCAGTCCCACCGCATTAGACACCCATTTTTGTTAACCCATTCTTGCCTTGAGCAGTAAGTTCCTATCTCATCTTCCTCCCTGAACTTCTTCCAAACACAATCCCCTCTCTCTTCATCTCCTATGCAGAGTCACCTATTAGGCACCTAGGAATGACTATCCTGGCAGGGGGTGGGGGAGTTGGTTGGGGGTGTGTGTGCAGGGGGGCTTTTTCTACCAGAAGCGAGGTTGTCAAATATCCTTGACAGGATAAGATCTGTTACCTCTTCCTCCCCCAAAATTTTGTTGCTGATGTATGAAGGAAATAAAGATAAAGTCAAAACAAATAAGTGAATGAAGAACTGTATATAAATAGGCCCTGGAACATAGCTCAGTAAAATTGTATGCTTTCCAAACCCATCACAGTGTCATTTATTGACCTTATTCTACTTCACTGTGCCTGCAGTGGGACGACTTAGAAAGCTCCAACATCATCCCTGACTGGTTCCTTCCCTTACTTGGGTTCTAGTCAATCCAGTGTCTGAAGACCCAGGATTCTTCACTCTGGTTGCCTGACTCCCTTCCTCTTCTTGCATGGACCAAGTTCTGTGGGATAGGTGGAGCCCTCTCTCACTGTGCTGCCCCACTTGACTGTTTCCTTATTTCTGCTACTGTTTCACATGCAGTTATAACTGCACAGCTTCACACTTAATTACTCACTGTGTATTTTAATTTGAGCTTCTTTCGTGTAATATATGCTTCTTGAAAATAGAAATTGTCTTAATGATTCTAAATTGCTTGCCATGTTTAGCATATAGTAAGGCTCAAATGAGTTTGAAAGTTTCCATCAAAGAAGATATGTTAGATAGAATCTAGTTCAAACTTTAGACATGCCCAGGGACATATTTAAGGTCAGCTTTGTGTGGAAGACCAAACCAAGTGGCCAGGAACAATTGTTGATTAGTATAAGGGCAATATCTCACCATAAAGCCTGTGATGATCCAGATGACTGAAGTCTCTTCCTAGGCTTGAATGACCAGGGGATTTCTGCCCCATAGTCCAGAGTAGGGAGATGATTTTATGAACTCTGCAGGATCAGGTTGGGGAACAGCCAAACACCGTTAGTCATGTTCTCTTCCCTTGTGGGGTACTCCAGACACTTAGTATATTATAGTTTATATCAGTAATTTTATTGCCAATTGTAAATTCTTTTGTGTTTACATTGCTTGAAGAATTGCAGCAAATGGCTTGAGTTTGGGTAGCATGTGATGTGGAGTAACATGACAGCATCTGCTCCCAGCTCTCTCAGGGAGGGCTAGGAGTGTGGGGTTTCCATGGTAACAAGGGTTCCACAGACCCACCTGCGGCAAAGGAACTTGCTCTTTTTCTGAACCCATTGACTTTGATGACACTTGTCAAAAGTACCTTCAGGTGTTTATGGCCTTGCTTTTGTACTTCAGGGTTCCTCTGGTCATCCTTTCCTGGGCATAGGGAGTGACAGTTTCAGTGCTGAATACTGGACAAGTCTCCCTGGGGGCTGGTTAAAGTACACATGCATACCTACCACTTTAATTCATAGAGGAAATGACTTGCCACCCACAAATGTCAGGAAATCATATTGCTGACAAGTATAGAGTTTTCTTTCTTCCCTTTTTTTTTAAGGACTTTTAGGGATTGCACCTTTTCCCTCATGTGGAGAGTTGATGGGGTACATGCCCAATCAGCTGTCACAGCTGCTCTGGGAAATGGCTGCCCACTGACAGTCTGGCAGCTGTTAGCTGGCAGCTGATCACTATATGTCTCCTCAGGGCAGACCACTTATCATGGGGCTAAGTCAGGGTTGAGAGATGCTGCAATTTCACAGACACACCACTGCTGACAGGCAGTCACACACCACGCAGCTGCTGCAGTGTAACCTTCGCCCTCACAGAAGGTCTTGGGACCAGAAGCGTCTCTTTTAGTGAGGGCTTGCTCATTCTACAGACATGCTGGTGAGAAGTTATGCAGGTGAAATGCCTCTCCCCAAGAATGGTAAATAGATTTAAAATCACCCACATTCCTACACTAGTTTCTTCCTTTTTTACCTGGCATTTATTTATTCAATAAAACACTTATTATTCATTATTGGCAAGAGTTTTGATTCCCTCCTCAACCTTATCCTTTCTTAAGATTGAAATTAAGTATGGGCCTCAGGTTAGGATGAAGAGTTTCCTCTGTGGTTAGGGCTAGCTTGACATAAGAGTAGGGAACCTCTTATTTGCCTCTGTTCTGCTGCTTTTCTTACTGGGGAACTATATATAAACTTTAGGAAACTATTTGGGGTCCCCCAAATACATGCTTCCTCTTGCTGCTGAGCCTTTACTCAGAGAGTTCTGTCTGAGTGGAGGGTGCTCTCTACCACACTCCATGCTGTCTGTTGTCTCTATCTACTCACTCATCTACCTTAGGCATTATGTCCTTCAGAAAGTTCTCTCTGGGTCCACATGGGGCTAAGTCAGGGCAGCTGCAATTTCACAGACACACCCTGCTGACAGGGAGTCACACACCACGCAGCTGCTCCCCATTGTACATTTACAGTTTTATACGTTACCCTCCCCATTGTACATATACAGTCTTACACAACTCTAGTTAACAGACACACACAGAGGGAAGGAGAAAGGGAGAGAGGAAGAGCGGAATAGCATAAGCACAGAAGACAGAGACACTGTGCTATAAGAACATTATGTATTATTTAGATGTTTTCTACATCATTAAATGGCTTCATTGTATATCACAGCACAGATGCACCTTGATTTATTTAAGGTATCATTATCAGCTACTTAGGATCTTTCCCCCTTTATGCCATTAAATTATTCTGAGATGTCTATATGTCTCTGACTATTACTGAATATTTATGATTTCCTTAAAATAAACCATTAGGAGAGGATGGAAGATCTGTTGATTTTAATATTTGTGTATGTGTGTTTTATTTCCTACAGTGTTGTCAGCAGTGGAGTTAACCATAGAATGGGAGAAAGAATAGAACTGGGAAAAGTCCCTATGACTAAGTTTATTGCAGTTTGATCATGATGTGTCATGAATACTATGCTATTATATGTGTATATATTCAATAAAAACTCTAAGGCTATATGTGTGTGTATGTTTGTGTGTGTATTGAGTATACAGAGAAGCATGAAGTAATATACCTGAAATTTACAGTAAGAGATGAATATGCATTCAGAAATAATAAGAACAAGGGAAATGTAATAAGAAAAAAGTAGTTAAAGTGCTAGTTGTGATGAATCATGAAAGCTTTTCCTGGCCAGGGTGGTTAGGGAAAGGGGTACATTTTAAATAAGGTGGTATTTGAAATAAGATACAAAACAATAATGTTACTGGAAAATTGAAAAAAAAGATGTAGAAGCTGAAGGGAAAATTCTGCATGAAAAGAATTGTGAAAGCAAAGTTTAGAAGTAGAAATACAATGGGCATTTTTCCAGAGTAGTGAATGTTTCCATTGTCACATTAATAAGAAACATAAGTGCTTATATTTTTAAGTCCTGTCATTTGCACATCACCTTTGTGCCCCTTGGCATGCATTTATGCATTTAATAATATATTTTAAATCTAATGTCTTGTTTATTAAATAAATGTATTAAAAAAGAAAGCTAATTCACCTTTAAAAAGGAAAATCAATATTTCCTTCTTCAGTTTCACCTTTATAAACCTTGGGGGAAAGAATGAGGAGTCATAGAAAATGCTGAGTTAGGTTTTATATTAAGGTAAGTACTTTGACATCTTGTCTCCAAGTCATATTTTGGAGTATTTTTCCATAACCTTAAAAGGAAAACTTATGAGTGTATGTATGACTATTGTAGTCTGTATGTGTGTGTGTGTGTGTATGTATGAGAGAGTATAATTGATGTTCAGAGGCAATGCACTGCAGAAATATTAAAATAGGCTAGTATGACTTAGCAAGTGATCATTCATTCATCTACGGCTGAAGCTCTTCCTCAACAAAGAGAGATAGAGAGAAACCTTTGTGTATTTGTGTTGTCCTACTGTGTTCCCAACCTCAGTGACAAACCTCCTAACCTACTACTTGACTTTCCTTGAATGGGCATTCATATAATATCAAGAATTTGTTGTTTATTGAATGTTAGTTATATAAACTAAGAGATGCCATGGGATCAGGATAAATACCAAACTTCCATCTTGCTTACCTTGAAACAATCTGTGATTTCCCAAATTTAAGTTGTAAATCATAGAAAATAACTTGTGTATCCTAGAAAATATGCCTGACTCTCTGCATTTTTGCATCTTTTCTGTGACATTAGATGAAATGTGAATAAAGAACCTTAACTTCTACATCTAGAGATTGGGTTAATGGTTAAGAACCATACTTTGCTTGCAAAAAATAAATGAAGTAATAGCTAATGCAGATCATATCAAATTGGTATTCCCAGGATTCCCACCAAAAATATTAAGAATAATCAGAACAACAAATAAAACTACACACACTGACAACCTCAGAATTAGTAAAAGATAGAAAAAAAAACAAATTTCATTAAGTAGAAAAAGAAGTGCTGAATGAATGAGCTCTCTACAGCACTCCCTGTCTTTAGGCAGAGTAACAGAGCTGAGGATTGGGGATTTGGGGGAGGAGGTGATTGGGATAGAGTGGGTTTACAGTATAGGAAAGGAAGAACAAGGAAACTAGTTGTAGACCTAATATTGAGCTAAAGTTGCTACAAGAAAGAACAAAATCACCCTGTGTGTGAAAATACTGAAAAATGTGCTCCATTACAGTTTTCACTCCAGGAATAGACTTAAAAGTGATCTGAGCAGGCAGTCCTTGAAAGTTTATATTCCACAGGGAGAAATAAGTACGTCAGCATTTGTATTTGGATTGTTAACTCTATAAATTAATTTACGTAGCACTTTAATTTTGATAATGTTCGTTCTTCCTCTTAAGAGCCAAGCATATCTTTACATATGCTTAAGTCAACTCCTATGTCTTTCAGGAGTGTTTTAATATTTGCCTTATGTGATTATTGTAGATTTCTTGCCAAATTATCCCTCAAACAATAATCTATCTTTTTCTTGCTATTACAAATTGGAGTTTCTCTGTCTTTGGATTCTAATTAAGTATTATATATAATTGTACTCTTCCAATTTATGTTAATTTTTACCTTGCTAATTTATTGTTAATGAAATTAGCAATAAATTATTAAATTGACTTAACAACAAATTAAATTAACAATAAATTATTGTTATTCTCTAGGATTTTCTCTTCAATTGATATAACATTGGTTATGGCACTATATATGACATATATATATAAAATCACATCTCTTCAAATATATCCTGATATGCCCCTCACTTTCCATCTAAGGATTTCAAATATAAAATACATTTACCATTAATTCTCTATATTTTTCAGGTATAGAATTGTATAATTCCTGCAAACATTATTTTTCACCTATTTTCATTGTGTTTTATATAAATAGCTTATTTTGGGGTAATAGATGATGGGCAGTGGTAAAGATGGTGATAAAATATGACTTTACCTGAACTTAATGAAGATTTTGTTAGCTCTCACCATTAGAAAAGATGTGGGTTTGGGGGCTAAGGTAAATGTATTTTTAGAATATATCTTTCAATACCTATTTTCTTATATATTTTATTGAAAATAAATAAATATAAAATTTTGTTGCTGTTTTTTCAGAATCTATTGATATAATTCTGTGATTTCCCCTGTAGGATCTACTAATGATGAAATATTATATAGGCAAATTTCCTTTTATTAAACCAATATTGCTTTCTTTGGGTCCACCATATTATAGTTGTTTATTCCTTTCTTAGTATGGCATTGAATTTTGCTCATGAATATTTTACTTATAATATTTGCATGAGCATTTAAACATTTTTATATTCTGTGTTGTTTAAAAAAATTTTTATCATAGTTAACTACCAATTTTATATCATCTAACAATTTAAGGAACATAGAGATTATCTGGTTTTTGAAGGTTTGGAAGAGTTTCATTGTAAAACCACGTGGGCCTGGTGTGGTATCATTCCATGATTACTTCTCTATTTATTTTTGGAAAATTGGTCTTCTATTTCTAATGAGGTGAATTTGGCAAACTGTATTTCCCTGGGAAAGTATCTGTATTTAATTTGGATTTTCAAAGTTATTGATTTGGAGGTGTACCAAGTGGTATATTATGAAATTTTTCAGATCTCGCCTGATTGATGAGTGATATCTTTCTTGTTAGTTCATGTTTTATATTTAAAGCCAAAAGTTTAGTACTCTTCCAATATAAAGGGGGCTTTGGAGAACATATGCCCAGACATATGGGCCCTGCCCTCAAGCAGGGAGGTACCTGTGCATGGGCAGGTGGATGGGGGGAATGCCCCTTCCATTTCACTCCCAACCCAGCTAATCTTGGAGGAGGAAGAACATACATAATACAAACTCCATCATAGAATGGGCGAGGGACCAGGTAAAAAGTCAGCCCACAAGCCTGAGGTGGACAAAGCAGATGGACAATTGAGAGAACCAGTACATGCAAGATAGGAGAAACAACTATGGAAACACGATGTCACAAGGTGCACCTACAAGTTCCCTGGGTCTAGAAGACCCAAGACTTCATTTTGGAGATGACTTTTAGGAGAACAAGGTGTCACTCCCTACAATATGGAAGAGGAGAGGAGGGTCAAGAACTGGGGCCATTGGCCCCACAGCAGGGCTGCAAAGTGAGGCAGAGGAAATGATCTACAGTGGCCACTCATAGAACCCTGTATCCACAGAGAAAATTCTTCACCGACACTGACAGGGGGTGAGACCCCCTAAATCTGATGCCAGAACTATAAGATAAAGCAGCAAAGCAACAGAAATGGGATTGGAGAAGTCAACCTCCAGCGAGAGAACATGGACAGATCACAAATAGATAATAGACTGGCCATCCAATGCAATCTTAAGACTGAAAACCTACCAGCAAAGTTCATCTGGTTCCAAGAACACAGTCTCTCACCCAGTGAAAGAATACTGCCACAGGAAATTAAAAAAAACAAACAAACAAACAAAAAAAACTAATGGACAGCACAGACTAGTAAACAACAAAGAAGGGGGTTTGAGAGAATGGAGGGAGCACCAGAGGAAGGAAGGGTGAGGAGGTATCCCAAGAACCATTCACTAAGGTTGTGATTTAAAGAATAAAAGTAAATAAATAAACTAAAAAAAAAGAGAAATAATTCTTTTAAAATGAGAGGGCTAGGTTAGAAAAATCAATATAGAATTTTGAGAAATCAAATATTTGGAAAATAACAAATATGAGTGGATTTTAAACATTTAAAAGTTTGTCTTTACATAATGGAGGAAATGGGAGCTGCATGGAATTTTTTTTCCCACTAGCAGACTGGTTAGAATAAAACTTAGTACTGATACTTGATGATATGATATTTAGACATGCCTGTTGAAATTATATATGCTTTTATATTTTCATTTAAAATTTTATGAGAATTTATCCAGAAGATGTGCCTTCAGTTATACAAAATTATGTGAATAGAATGACTCTGTGTTATTGTTGTGACTGCAAAATGCAGGTAACAATCTAAAGGTCCATATAAAGGATCTGAGAAGAGGGTGTTAGTATATACTACAAATCCTGTCTATAGTACAATAAAATGAAACAGTAGCAAAAGTATAAGCAAACTATATCAACTGATTTACAGACATATTATTACAGAAAAAAATGCAAGGTATACAAATGTTACTCCCATACTATGCTACCTTAAGTAAGGGACTTTAAGAAACACAAAATGGATATCTTGAAATAGATAATTGCAGTGTTTGAGTAGGAATTGGGTGGAAACTTCAGATGGAATTGGGGCTAGTGGTGGTAGAAAATAAACTTTTGTTAACATACCTATTTTACATGACTTTCTTTTATAAACATTTAATTTACATAAACTCAGGGTGGGAGGATGAATAAAGAGGAAGTGCATATGGGCAATGGGAATACAATTAAATAAACGCAAATTGAAATAAGTGATCTAAGCTGTATTTAAAATGAATAAGCATTGTCATAATGAAGTTGGGTGGGAGGAAAGAACTATGCCAAGTAGTTTTGACAGAGTAAGTACCAGATCATACATATTCAAATCAAAAGATGAACAATCAAAACCTTTAATGAAATATTGGGCAGGATATTTACATAATTAGAAAGTATTTGTCCACAAGATGCCTTCTAAATTATGAAGGGTGGATTGGTAAGTTTAAAAATGAAAAGAACCAGTAGAAATCATTTCAAGCAGTCGTATATCAGCAGTAAAAACTCGGAATCACTTCTACACATTCCTGTGTGGCAAAGGCTTATACTCTATATTTGATGGTGAGTAAATATCCGATATAATCTTGAAGGAACTTTGGACAGACACTAATTAGGGATATTCTGCAATGTCAATGCAAACATGTCAGTCATGAAATATACAGAAAGAGAGGAACTCTTTCAGATTAAATCAGAATAGTTATGACAAGTAAATGTAAGATATGATAGAAATGGTTTTGGATTTTCTGTATAGGGCACAACTAGTATAATGGGCAAAAATCTGAAAAAAAAATCTTAAAATTAGATGATAATGATTTTTCTATGTTAATTTCAAGTTTTTAATGAATCTTAGAGGAAACAAAGGAAAGAAGGAAGAGCATGGAAGTTGAAAAAGAGGAAAGGGAGAAGGAGGGGAGAAGAGAATACGTTAGCATGTACTAAAATATATTGACCATTCATGTAATCTTGTTAAATGGTATTCATGGAAGTTTGCTTTATTCTTCTAACTTTTATCTAAGTCTGTTTTTTTTATTAGTCTCTCCAGGTTGCTGTATCAGATTACTATAGGCTCATTGGTTCGTAAGGATAAGGATATTTAATTTCTCACAATTCTAGAAGCTGGTGAGTCTAAGATCAAGAGACCAGCAGGTTCAGGATTTGTTGAGAGCCCATTTCCTAGTTCTTTGGCAACTATCTTTTGCTGTGCACTCATGTGTCAAAAGAGGCAAGGAACTTTAGGATCTCTTTCATAAGAGTGCTCATTCCATTCCTGGAGGTCCCCCTCTTGTGTGCTCTAATCACCTCCTAAGGGTTCCACCATCAAGTACCATTTTATTGGCAATTGATTAGGTTTCAACACATGAATTTACCATCACATGGCAGTATGAAATCATTTAATTAGTAAAAACTAAATTGAAATAAATATTAAATGACCAAAATTATATCAGTAAAATAACATTCAGAAGAAGAAATGACACATTAGACTGTAAAGACAGACTGAACATATAAAGTGGAGAGCTACTGAAGCTTTGAGTATATGTCAGAATAAGTCATAAGATGAGTTGGAGAGTCATGAACTATGGTTGACAGTTTAGTAATGCTCCATTCAGATGTGGCCAGAGGAATCTTTGTTTTTAAGTTCTGTGTGCTTAACATCACTGAAACAACTCTACATTCTTGTCCTCTAATTTCATCAACATTGTTCAGAGAGCTTAGTGAATATTGTTTGTGAAAGCTAAAATGGGATGATTCACTTAGTGTAAGAAATACCCAGTATAATAATCAAAATAAGATCCTGTTGGCAGATGTTGATGACTAATTAAATCTCATCTCAATCACATGACCTGGGCCATTTCTGTTGAGCATATACTCATGTACGTATTTGTAGAAACACAAGGTGTATATGTAGGGGAATGTGGATAATTTCAGCTTTTATTTCCAAGGAATAGCAAGTAAATCCTTTGTGCCTCTGTTTCCATCCATCTTTCTGCCTGCCTACTCTTCAATTATTTAGTTACTACTTTTTATTACTTCTTTACCAAAGGGAAAGAGGAGAAGTGGAAATACTAATGAATCTAAATAGTCATTTATCAGAAATTCTTCAGAAGTATTATGGGTAGAGAAATAAATGGGGTGGGTGAATTTCTTTCTTCCTCATTTATTTTGTTTGTTCTGGGACTTCTTTTTCCACTGCCTGTCCCTGTTCCTGAATTTTGGAAGTAGAATATGAAAAAAGTGATATTCTCTCTTTAGAAACTTCTAATTGCATAGCCTGTAACATCATCCCTATATCTCTGAGGAATAGATCAGGGCACTTAGAAAGGAAGTTGGCTTACTGAGATTAATTGGAAAAATGCTTAACTGCAGTTAGCATTTCCTCCCAAGCTTTAACAAGCTGTCCATGCTGGACAATTGCGCTGCCAAACATTTAACCTGAGGAAAAGAGACTTAGGGTTCAGCTGGTAGTGTCTAAGTATCTCTGTAATGACTAGAGATCCTCCTTCCTCCCAGTGTATGTATGATCTGTGAGTTGTAAAAATGCGTCAGGAAAAGGCTAAAGTTATAATTAGGAAAATGTGTCCCGATCAACTTCCAATTACTGTAGTTTCATGATATAGTTATGCCTTTCAACACAAATCTTTAATCTAATACATGGTAAGTGAGCAGTTAGGAAGAGAAAATTTTGGGAAGTTATTTTTGACTGTGTCTCTAGCTAAGAATCCAAATTAACTTACCTTTTTAAAAATCTTATTATTTGGATATTTTGGGAGCATATTATCATGGTTTTACCTAAGCTCATTGAGTAAGGAACTTGGGAATTTGAATGTCCTGAACTTGCATTAGTTATTGAAATTAGCAGTCAAATGAATGGATGAAGCTAAGCCTCTTCACCATCTCAATAGCAGCAGAGCTATGTTTTATATATGTATATATGTATATATATACATATATAAAACTGTTTATATATATATAAAACAACATGTTTCAGCAGTGTAATTGAATAAAACAATCTCAGTGCCTTCCCATTCTATGAGTGAAATGTATAACATAGCTTTCTGTATCCTGCTTTTCACTGGAAATAGTGAACATATTTAAGAACAATATTTTTCTCTGGCTCTTTATTTTTCTTTGAATTAATTAACTTTTTTACATTGTTGTAGTCCCCATTTTCTCCCACTACCATATCACCCAATTAACCTTTGAAAAAGGAGTAAAGAATATACATGGGAACAAGATAAACCATTAAATAAATGGTGTTGGAAGAATTGTACTGTGATATGCAAAAAAATGAAACTAGACTGTTATTTCACACCATATACACAATATGCACAGCATATATACCACATACAGAAGAAATAACCCAAAATAATAAGGAGCTAAACATAAAATCAGACACCATAAAATATATAGAAGAAAACACAGGCTAAACATTCTAGGACATACATCTCAGAAACCTGTTTAAAGACTCCTCTCCAGAAACAGAGAAAAAAGAGAGAAGAATAAACTGTATTAAACTGAAAAACTTTTGTACAGCAAGAGACAATAGCTAACAAAGAGAATCCCAAGAGAACAGGAGAAAATATTTGCTCACCTTACAGAGGATAAGGGGCTAATACCAAATATATACAAATAGCTCACACAACTTACAAAAAAACAAAGCAAACAATGGACAGAAGAATCAAAAAGATACTTCCCCAATGAAATTCAAATGGTAAGCAGACATATGAGAAAATGTTCAACATTACTAATACTGAGGAAAATGGCCCTTGGTTTTTCTTTCTTTCCTAGAAGAGGCAGAAGATAATAAGCCTAGTCTTTTATAGTTTTAAGAGTATGCACTATGGGACTGTATACAATGTAAACACTTAGAAATCTTTATATAAAAAATATAAAATTTCTCATTCTCAAACTACCTTTCTTACTCACCTCCCCCATCATTCCCAGCATTTGGCTTATTGGCAATAACTTAATATATTAGTTATATTTGAAGTAACTGGTTAGTCATTGTGGGAATGGAGAGTTAGTTGAAGTTGTATTCCTTATTTTATACATTTTATTCCATAGTCCAAAATAAATATCTGAGTAAACTATGTACTTTAGTTGGGAGGGGGGGGGAGGGAAGGAAGGAATGTGAGATAATAATCACATTTGCTGTAAAAATATTTTATATACCTACTGAAAGCATGCTAATTTAACCTTTTCAAATAAAAAATATATTAATAAATATTAAAAATATATCCACAAGTACATGTAAATATATTTTAATCTGTGATGTATTAAATGTGGAATTACTAGCTAATTCGTTTTCGTTGATCTCCAAGACTCTTGTATATTTTAGAGAATCATCATGAAAATACAGGGAGTGCTAATTCCAATAGTCATTTCATGTTTTGGGCAAAAAAAATCTCACTGTGATATATGTCCCTAAAAGAATTTTGAGAATAAACATACCATTTTGCATCTTTGCTTTTAGTAAATGAGAACAATTTATTTCCCTATCTCAGACTTTTGAAACTTCTTTATATTTTGCTTAACTAAGGAGAAAATACAAATATGAGAATCCTGCATTACATTTTTGAACTTTATTTGGAAATGGATATTAATAGAGAAAATAGAAAATATGAAACTAGTGTAAAATATTTTCTAAAGCCAGGTGACTAAAATGATTAATGAGAAAACAATGCTAATGGCCAAATCTTTCTATAAAACACAACTGAGATTTGGGAAGAAATAGTCTCAATCTGACTAGAGTTGCAGAATCTTTGCATAATTATATCCTTTTAACTCTTCAAGAAACATTGAAAACTTGAATATTTTTCAATTTTTAATGATTTTCCCTTTACTTGTTTCCTTACATCTGTACCACTGCACTTTTCCTTAGATATTTCTAACATATATTTTTTTCTCTGTGATGACTATAAATTATTCACAAGTCTGGAAGTGCCATTTTTTTCATTTATATTCCTATATACCTTGTTCAATGCCTACCTCAGTTTGGTTATGCAATGGATGTTTTATCTGTGCTTACTGAATTTGTGACAGATCTAAATTATCAATTTCAATTTAAATCTCCATTTGAGCTTACATTATATACATAATTAATATAAACACTTTAAATAAATTGATTGTCCAAGTTGCTTAAAACCATCAACACTTTTTTTTCTTTTGGTTTGTCAGGAATTATTTTAAATTATTTTTAATGACTTTATCCTGTTAAAAGTAAATATTTTAGAACTATGGTCTACAAATGGAAATTGGTATAAATCATAAAATTCTCTAAATGAATTATCAAAAATTACACAGGTATCTAGTTGCCAGATTAAGAAATAGTACATGCCTAAGTTCCCAGTCTCTGCTAATGCCTCAAATGAGTTGAAACACCTGTCCAAGGATGCTGGTTTGTTTTTTATTTTTTGACTTGTCATAGTCTGGTTTTTCCTATTTTTGAGCTTTGTGTAGAAATAACCTATTTTTCCTCAATATTATATTTCTAGAATTCATGCATTTGAATATTAGTGCTAAAAGTATATATAGTTCATTATCCTATTCTAAGTAGCATCCCATTGTTTGACAAACACAAATTTATTTTCATAATCATTGCCATGTTATCTTTAGTGCATTTAAACTTCAGAATATCATCTCATCAGTGCACATATATTCATTTTTAGTAGAAAGTCACAGTTTTATGGTACAGCTGTACTGTAATCACATGATCGTATGGATACAATATGAATTTTGACCCTGTTGAGTTTTAGCATAATTAACATTTTCCTATTTTTTTGTCAGCTATTTATATATTGGACATATATACTCAATCATTGTCCATTTTTCTGATGGTCTCTCTGACTTTTTGTTAACATTTAAAAATGCTTGATTCTGAACATATTCTAGATTAAGTGTCTTCACTTCGCACAATAATTCTCCACGTTATGTAATGTGCAGTTTTCATAATGATATCCTTTGAAGAAAATATTTTTCTCATTCTGACAGAGCAAAATCATTATAGGATTTTGAAAAGATTCTGCTTCTTTTGAGGAAACTTAAGTACATAATTTTCTTTTTATTTTTTTTTTCTTAAGTTTATGGTTGGTTGAAAAGTGTTTTCCAGAAAGTTATCTATGGCAACTGCCTGAAACCAGTTAATATTTATTTGGGGAAAAGGGTGTTTTCAGATTAGTAAGGTTAAGGGTTTTTAGATAAAAAGATAATCATGACTTACCCCACATTTCTTTGTGTGTGGAGAAGAAGACACAGAAAGAAAAAGTTGATGTTAGAGGGAGATATGACCACAAGCCAAGGTATACTGGAGAGTAGCTAGCTATAAGAGGCATGGAGCAGATTATCTCCTAGAGCTTCTGTAGAGAGTATAGCCCTACGAGAAATTTGTTTTGGACTCTTCTTTAGTAATATGAGGGAAAACATTTCTATTGTTTTAAGTACTAAGTCCATAGTGATCTGTTCCAGCAACTAGGCAATAGTTGTAAATTTCATAGAGATTCTTCAGTTTATAACTCCATGAATTTGGCCAAGGTTCTCAACAAGAATTGGCAAATACTCTAAGGACAGAAAGCTTGAAGTGTTTCTGTGATTCAATATTTCTGGAATCATTAGATTGCTAGTAAACTTAGCTGTTCTCCTATGAGGATAGGTAGACAGACAGATAGATTAGATAGATAGATAGGTTAGATAGACAGATAGATAGGCAGATATATGAAAAGATAAATTTGTAGATTAATTGGTAAACAGGCAGTTACTTGACTTTTTGAGTATGTTCTTGATTGGATTGTTGATGTACTTTCAGGTATTCAATCATAGCCAAAAGCAGATATCAGATGTGAATATTTTTAAAAATGACATTGTCCTTGTTTTTCCAAATTTATTCTTTACAAAAAAGAAATAATAACTAATCCTAAATCTTAGATAATATAATTCCTTGTTTAAGATGCAAAATCATGAATAGAATAATAACTCCTGTTTTCCTTATAGGTATTTGAATTGACAGAATCAGGTTTTGATCAATTTATATTTTTCTGGAAAGGACAATAATAATTGTGGTAGGTTTTCTAGGACTAAGATAAGTGTAAGTTTGTAATGGCAGATAACATGATGTTGAAAAAGGTGTGTTTTTCTAGTTCTGAATAATTGAATAAAAAATTAAAATCTAGTTAATTAGCAGATCATGTAGACTAAACTTTTGTCATGCTCTGGTGCAAATTCAGTAATCTATTTTTTTTATTGAAAATAGGCAAAAATTAAAATTAAAATTTTTTCCTTAATTTTTTCATTCATTTGTTGATAATGGCATTTTATTAGAAAGTATATGCTTAGGAACTGAGATGGTTGATCATAACATCAGAAATTTCAAAACATCCATTGAGAATAAGGTATGAATGGGAATTTTTAAGTTTGTCTTCATAGACAACTTTATATGAACTTTGATATATTAGGAGCTTGGAGATAAAATGTCATATATAACCCTTGTTTCAGAAGTGATGTTTCCCATATGGGGAGGTAGGAGAAGTAGGGACTGCAGGCCATTTGATAAAAAATATGAACGTGTGAAAGTAAGACAACCATAGATAATCTCAAGGGAAAAGAAATAGTTTAAAGCTGCAAGGGAATTAACATCAACTACTTCTCAGATTGGTGATATGATGATAATTGGAGAAGACTGACAGACAAGAGGTGTGTTGCTGAGTCCTCTGGGGTTTCTGTGTAAACAGAATGTGACACCTGGAAGGAACACTATGATAATAACATTCCAATCTGTTAGAGTTGCAGCATTTTTTTAAAGAAAAATCAATTTTAAAAAATTGTGTCAACATCTCTTTAAGTACTCTTAAGAAATGAATACATCAAATTTTAATGAAGGGACAAAAGGTAAAAATTATATTTTCCCCTTGTTTACTTGACTTTAGTAGAAAATGCCTATTAATGATCAGAACATTGGTACCTGGTTATTTTCCATGGTGCAAGAATCTTCCAATTTCTATATTTTCTATGCTATAATTTAAACTGTGAATTTTATGAGTGATTGCAATCTAAGGTTAAAGAATTACATGTTTTAGAAAATCTAATTGACATTATACAGTCAATGTTTTTTAAAAAAGAAACCATTTTAGAAAGGAGATTCTTTTCCAAATACAAATTACACACACACACACATTTATTTAATGTGCAGGTTCCTTTTTCCTGGTATCTTACCCACATAAACTATATCACAGAAGTCAGGAGTAAACTGAAAAATCTTAAGTTATATTGGAAAAGTGTGCTATGTAGCATTTTCATAGTTTATGATAGAGATTTCACATATAATTTTAGTAGATTTACTAATAGAAATAAATCACAAAAACAGATTGGCATTTTTATGACTCTGAAAATGATAAATATACACTAGCATCTGGGAATAAGAGTATGTATGATAAAAACCTCCATCTAGGAGTTGTGGATCTAAATGTAACTTTAACAGCCATTTTCTATGTGAGAGACTACAGACTAGGATATCAGAAAGCAAATGGTCTAAAAGTGTCTGAGTCAAAGCATCCTCACTGGTTGCTTTAACTCTGTATAAACTAGGAAACTAGGTCCAAATTCACTATATTCCCAATCCCAAAGGACAGTAGGACCCCTCCAGATACCATTTTTATTTTTTGTTTTTCTTTTTTCAAAATTTAAATAATTTATTTATATACATATACTTCACATCTTTGTACTTTTGGGGGGTCACCCACCACCTCTCCTCTCTGGCTGCTCCAACTGGTCCCCTCCCCCAGTTGTGTATTTTCATTTGGTTGTCCACATATTAGTGAAACCATCTGTTTTCTTTTTCTTTCTGACTTGTTTCTGCTAATATTATTTCTCCTAGGCACATCAATATTATCATTCATGTACCTTATTCATGTACATTATTTAAAAATAAATTTGTTATTTTAATTGATGAGTAATATTCCATTGTGCATATATATACACCACATCTTTTTCTTCCATTCCTCTGTCTTGCAAATCAAAACCACAATGAGATACCACCTTTTACCAGTAAGAATGGCCCGCATCAATAAAACAGGCAACAACAAGTACTGGCATGGATGCAGAGAGAAAGGTCTACTCTTACACTGCTGATAGGAATGTAAATTGTCCAGCCACTATGAAAAGCAGTGTGGAGGACCCTCAGACTAATGAAAATGGAATTGCCATTTGACCCAGCAATCGCCCTTTTGGGAATCTACCCAAAGGATACCTCAATGTGGATACAAAGGGTCACCTGTACTTGGCTGTTTATTGCAACACTATTTATAATTGCAAGGACATGGAAACAACCCAAATGTCCCAGATACCACTTTTATAGTGTCAGTTCTATTGCTGACTAGAACGTCATCCACCATGGGAAAACTATAGAACATTTTAATAAAAATTCTTGGGGGTTATAGACATTGTCATTAGGCATTTGAAAGAATTCCATGTAGAACATGTGACAAATTTGTTCTCTGTGATTCCTTGTGAACTCTAAGGAATCCAGAAGATTCTTCTATCAAAAATAAATGTATAAGATCTGTCTTTTCAGCAAATATAAAAAAGACCTAAGTTTACTGTCTCTTTGAAAATTAAAGAAATGATGAGTCACTTCTTGGGAAAATGTTTTCAGGATATTAGGAAAATGGTGGCTAAACCCAATTCTTTAGCACTATTCCATTTTCAATTACGTATTTTAACTCATTTGCTTCTTAAGTTGCCATTAACAGGCATGTGCCACCATGCATGGCCTATTTTCTTGTATTGCCAATATAAAATTGAAAATACAAGTCTGTGCCTCTGCTGACAAAGTTTATATTTTTAGCAGATATTCTCATTTTGCTTTAAAATATATATATATATATATATATATATATATATAATCTATGTCTTTCATATTCTTTTCTTTTTCTTTTTTTTTTTTTTTTTTTTTTTTTTTTTTTTTTTTTTTTTTTGAAAGGGGAGATCTGGAAGTCATTTAGGGAGTAGGTCATTTTATTTTTAGTGGGTGATTCTTCAGGAGCTACTGACTGCTCTGAAGAGTCATGTACATCTGCACTCCCATTTAATTCCTGATACTACCCTAGAGGTAGGAGGCTTCATTAAGTTCTAAGGAGCAGGCCACTAGTTATGGGAGGTTAAATGATTTGCCTGAAGGCATGGATCTGTACCTGGACAAACTAAACAGTGAAATGGTCTTTATATTCAACAATATATTTAATGATGGAGAAACAATGAACACAAATGAAAGTGTTTAAAGTCCCCAACCCACAATTACATGTAGCCAGTTGCCACTCATGTGCTCTCAGCTTCAACTGTATATTATAATTAACTGGAGAAGTTATTAAAAATATCAGTGGATCCTCTTCCCAAACATACTTGATTTAATTGACTTTAGACTGGATCTAGGATCAATGTTGTCAAAAGTTATGCAGGTATTCTAAAATTCAAACTGGTCTCAGAATCAGTCTTCTCTATGCAAAAACTGAACAGGTAGGTTTGAATGGAATAAAATCATGACATACTTCACTTGGAGTAAAACATAGGGAGAAGAGATCTGTTTTTTGTTAATATTTCTGAGGAAAGCCAAGATTTTTGTTTTGTTTTATTAGACAGTCACTCTTTGTGAGAATGTTGTTTACAGAGGTTAAGTACTTGAAGTTAAGTGCAAGATAAACCATGTATACGTTTTCATGGTTGGATCTGCACAAGCAAATTAATACATTAAGTTAAGCAAAATACATAAATAGAGCGATAATATGTGCTGTTCATAGATGGGATGTAGATTGGTCAGATTCTGAGGAGAGTTTTCTCTATTTTTATAAAAAAGAAGGATCAGTGGAGCAGAGAATGTTGATGTTAGAAAACGTTAGATAAATGAAATAAGTGATTTAGGACACTCATGAAGGGATGAAGAAAAAAGCCAAAATGTAAATGTGAAAATGATGATGATGATGATGATGATGATGATAATGCTTTTAATTACTAGTCAGGGACAACTACTGTATTCTGGTGTTCTCATATATGAATATTTCATAAAAATTTTATTTTTTATGAAGTAGAAATTTGAGGCTTAGCAAATTTGAATTGTTCAAATATTACCCCAAAACTGTTAATTGTTTGTTATCATTTTTCTAGAAAGAACTGTTGCTATAAGAAAGGACACATTTTAAAAAACCATCAGTTAATCAAGGACTAGTAAATTAATGCATATAAAAGTGGTGGCAAATTTCTAGGTACTGTTATGCTATCAAAACTAGTAAAAAAAAATCATGTCAATAAATAATGCAGCATATATACGTAGAAAGAGAAACAAGAGAAATGAAGGAAGCTATGATGAGTAGTGATAGAGACACCACGACTTTAGTGGTGATGCTCTAAGGGATGACATTGAATTGAATAATTTGTAAATAATTGAGGGAGAGTCATTCAAGTGATGGGTGATGAGGCAAAAATAGGACGGAAAATTGGACCATGTACTTTCTTCCTGGAATCCAGTGAGTTATAGATTCAGATCTCATTTATGTTGGCCACCACTTCAATGAATGCTTTCCTTATCACTGCACGTATTGATCTCATCCTGTTATGTCCCATCAATGCTCCTCTCAAGTCTAATTAAAACTGATCAAATAAATCTTTGCTCACATAAGTGACTCAACTAGATTCCGACCTTCTTGAAGGCAGGCACTATACTTGAATTTTTTGGAATCATAACTCCTACATTTAAGAATTCAGTAAAAATTTCTTTTCCTTAAAAAAAAAGAAACCATAAAAAAAGTTAATAGATAGAAGGAAATAATGTGTACATATATATTATCAAATGCTTGGCACAAATTTCTTATTCAACCACTTCTATTACCTTTGCATAAGCAGGTTTATTCCACTGATAAAACCAGTAAACCTAGGACTGGGAAAGTGAAGTAACTGTCATTGTGCTAAAACACAGGATGTAGAATTAATTAGTGTTTATTTTTGTATTTTAATGGCCTATGAAATGTAATGAAGTCAAGGACTATACACACACACACACACACACACTAATAAATTTTATCCAACTTTCAAGCAAGACTCAGCCTTCCAAAACTCTTCCAAAAAGTTGAAAAGTGGAGAAAACTGTCAGGTACATTTTATGAAGCTAACATTACACTGATTCCTAAACCAGAAAATAGCATCACAAAAAAGAAAAACTACAGACTAATATGAATGAACATAGATGAAAAAATCTTCAACAAAATATTAGCAAAAAAATTGTAATCAACAATATATTAAAGCAATCATATTATATGATTGAGTACAATTTATTCTGGGGATGCAGAGATGGTCAAATATAATTAAATCAATTATTGTAATACATGACCAAAGGAAGTCATAAATCATGTAATGATTTTTCAATAGACACAAAAAAGTGTTTCACGAAATACTACATCAATATTTGATGTAAATCCTCAATAAAATGGGTATAGAGGAAAAGTTCTCTAACATATTTGCACTGGTGGTTGTAAGGTCGGTGAGGAAAGAGGGAACAGGAGTTAAGGATATGACTCTCGAATGGCGGGGAAATGTGAAAGAATGGTGGCGAGGAAAGAAAGAGACAGGAGTCAGGCCAAGTAGAATTAAGAAGAGTTTATTGTCCTGCGTTCCTAGGCGAGGTCCACTAACCCAGGGTGGGGGAGTTAGTGAAGTTGAGCCCATATGGAGTTGGTGTCTGCTTTTATAAGGGCAGGAACATGGGTGGTGGGTTTTGCTAGTGTGATGAGCAAAATCAAGGCAAGTTTACTTGCTGGGTGAGGTAGGCAAGGTTGAAAATGGTCTTAGCTCTAGCTGGAGGGTAAGGCTTCAGTTGTGTGGTATCCATAATCATCTTATGGGTGGAGACTCCCAGTGCCCCCAACCTGACCTTCAGTGGTTCTTTGTAGGATAGTTTCCCTGGTGATGTATGGAGTCTTCTCCATGTGAATAAGTAATTCACAGACACCAATACAGTGTCCAGCAATGCAGTTCAGTTCTTACACAATCTACTTGCAGATAGTTCCAGATTCCACAGGTGGGGTTGCTGTATTTAGAGTTTTAGTGGTGAATATAATGTGATTTATAGTTATACACATTTGAAACCTATTTATGTTATAAACCAACGTTACTTCAGTACAACACTGAAAAGCGATACTAAATAGTTAACAAAAAAGTAGAAATGATGCAGTTTCAATAACTATGTCCATTATAGACTGAATTGCGCCTCTCCTAAATTCATCAATTCAAAGTACCTCAGAATGAGGAGACAGGGTCTTTAAGGAAGTAATTAAGTTAGAAATAGACCTTTAGTTTGGCCCTTATCCAATCAGGTCAATGTCATTTTAAGATGTAGACATAGAAAGCCACATGATCCATAGCGACACACCTATAAAGAGTCCATCTGCAACCCAAGGAGAGATGTTTCAAAGGAAGCCTTACCATACTGACACTTTGATCTTGGCTGTTTAGCCTCCATACATGTGAGAAAATAAATTCCTGTTGTTTGAAGTTACCCAGTCTGTGGTAGTTTACCATAACAGCCAAACAAACTTGACAGTTTAGTTTGTTTTCCTATAATAATGTATCATTAAATTCTTTGCGATCTATTAACTTTTACTCTTTGACATTCAGGTAGCTATTATCACCAAGTAGTCAGTAAGCATAAATATATCTAAGCATATGGGCCTGTAATAGTAAAAATTCTGCCACTGTAATTGAAAAAAATGCACCATTGATATGAATATATATGAAATAGAAAGTGCTGTATAAATTGTAATCAAAAATATGCATTTATTTTAAATCACCTATTGAAGATAATTTGAGGTATTTCTTCTTATAGTTACATAAGAGCCTATCTTTCTTTTCAGTTTAAACATTGAAAACATTTGATGATAAGTCTCTTTATAAAATATGTCTAAGCCATTGTCAAATCTCTCTAAACTTTGAGTGGGAGAATTTTGTAAGAAATTACTAGTCTAACTTGGTTTGATGTATAGTAATACATTTAAATACCATTTGAGTAGAGATGAGAGGAGGATCAAAAACTATAGAAATAAACAATTTCTTCTGAAAGTGTTTAACATTTCTTTTGTACTTCTTTCATATTCACTTTTACATTATATCATTTAATGAAAAATATGTTCTAGTTAACATTTTTTAAAAAGTTCTTTTAGAAGATAGACTTTAGCCCTCTAGTTATATCAGACCTTTGGATGTCATAAGGCTTTTGAACTTCTTATCTATTATTTTTTTCTGAAGCATTGTTAAAATAATTCATTTGGGGAAAAGGGAGAATTTATTCATAATACAGTGGTTTCTTCTAAACTTTGATCCTATTGATCATAGAAACATTAGCTATTCTTTCTTAGCTATAATTTTTTTCATGCCGTTCAGTAGTTTGTGAAGGTGAACATTCACTGTCAACCTATTATAGTATAAGGTACTTCTCAAGCATTTTATGTTTCAAAGGTATCAAGTGACCTCAAATGTTTTTTTATTTCAGTTATGGGAGGGATATTTGCATAAATAGAAATAGTGGCCATTAGAAAAAACTATTTTATGGTCCAACTGTTTGATATTTGTGTTCATAAAATTTGACATTGCTCAATGGTACATAGCCCATTTAAAACTATTAATCCAGGCTTTCTTTTTGTTACTTTATGCAGATTCTACCTAATACACACACACACACACACACACACACACACGAGAAAATGTCCTTGTCATACTCTTAGTATTTCACACAAAATTTCCTCAGAAAAGCCAATATTTTATCTGGAAAAAAAAGTTGCAAGTTATTGCAACAGTATGTATGTATTATGTAATTCTCATTTTTAATTAATTTAATATATATTATTCAGAGAAACTTTTAGTATGGAAATTATAAATGATCTTAATGAAAAAGTTCTGTGTTTGAGATATAGCTCAACTATGTGTTTGCTAATTTGGAGCAGCCCAATTAATCTTCTTGTGCTTCAAATTCTTTGTCAAAATAAGATCATCAATACCTCTAGTGAGGATTATATGATTCACGATGTAGGAAATTGTTTGATAAATAGAAATGTGCTCCAGACATTTATTTTGTTATATTTGTCATTGCAGTTTTCATAGTATCTTTCATGGTATTTATCTGAGCAATTGAATATTATTAGATTACAAAAAGGAAATTCAAATGAAAATGAGCCTTCTGTCTTACAAATTGGGAAGGAGGAAGTAAAATTTCCACCTTTGCAGATAATATGATCTTACAGTAGAAAATTCTGAAGAGTCCAAGAAAATTTTTAGAACTGATAAATCAGTGTGGTTTCAGGTTGAAATAAGGTGAAAGAACAAGCAAAACAGGGTGTTTACCCAAACCTACAAAGGGAGGCAGATGGCCCTTTAAAAGCCAGCCACACACCAGGTTCTTACCAGCCCTTGCATGCAGTAGCAAGACCACATAAACCTTAAGAGGGAGGCAAAAATAAATTTACTTAACACAAGACAAATTAGACAAGAGTCTCTGAGGGGTATAAGGGAGCCCCTTTAGTAATCTTACCACACAGTCCAGTCTCTAGTCCAAAGCGTACATGGCTTTAGCAGCCATATGTGTCCACAAAATGGTGACTGCCCCAGCCTAAGCTGGATGAAAGAGTTAAGATGACATCGCCACTTCTTCTTCAGAAGACAGCTACACTCCCTCCAAGCCAGAAGAAGCCAAAATGGCATCATCAATCCTTCTCAGAAAGCTAGAGTTGCAACTCAATGAGGAAAACCAGTATGGCATTGTCAATTCTTTTTCAAAAGGCACAGCTCTGGCATTCTTTTAGCTCCAACTTTAAAGTGGCCAGGAATCAGCAAACTCACTCAATACAGCAACACAGAAAGCACTTCAGACATCTTACATTGAAAACGGCAACACAGCAAACTCTCCTCAGTTCTCTGGAAGACTTCCAAGCTTTGCAGTTTCAAAATTAAATGAAATTTCCAAGTGCCTCGTTTCCAAGACACACAGGTCACAAGTGTCTCCAACATGCTTCCCCGGGCTCCTCACTGGACTGGGCTGGGGATGGAAGCCCACAGCTTGACTTCCTTCCCTCTCCTGCTGTCCCACATAGCAGCGGCAGCTCTGAGGCCTCCAGCCTCCCTGCTGCTCCTCTCCGCTCCTTACTTCTCCATTCTCCTTTCTGTCCTCTTCTGATCTCTTCTGTCTCCTTCCATGTCTTTTATTCTCTGTCCTCCCTGATCCTTTAATCCTCTTTTGTCGCTAGAAGGCTTAACTTTCCTTCTCCAAATCTCCACCCATCAATGCTAATAATAACTATTTTAATATATCAAAACCAGTACTGGGGGCCACAGTCCCCTAACAAGATTACAAAATCAACATATAAATGCAAAGGTGTTTTTATACAGTAAAGATGAGCAGTCTTAAAATAAAATAAATAAAACTTCTATTTATGTAGCAACAAAAACAATAAAATAGGAAGAAATTTATCAAAAGAGGAATATATTTATATGCTAAACTTTATAAGACACCTGAAAGAAATGGAAATCTATTCATTTCATGTATATATGAGATGTTATCTGTTCATGTATCAGAAGTTAGCATTACTAAAAACTGCCCATACTATATGAAGCCATCTATAGATTTAATACAATCATTATACAAATGCTAGTGGAGGAACAAACCTAAAAACCACATGGAACCACAAAACTTCCCAAGTGATTTAAGCAGTTTTAAGAAAGAAAAAGTGGAGGTATAATACATACTGATTTTAAACTATCTTACAAAACTATGATAATTAAACCAGTATTAAAACAAACATATAGGATGATGGACTAGAATCTAGTACCCAAAACAAACACACACATACATATCACCAATTGATATTCGATAAAAGCCCAAGGAGATGCAGTGGAGAAAGGATATTCAATTTAAACAGTGGTGCTAGAAAATCAATGTAGTTTTCAATGTAAGATGTCTTAAGAACAGGTGTTTAGATGCAAAAGCTTAAAATTGACTTCTATCAGAAAAAATTAACTGAAATGGATTAAGGAGTTAAGCATAACATATAAAACTGCAAAAGCAGAGAAAATGTAGGAAAATATATTTTAATATTGACCTGAGCAATTAAGCAGCAAATGAGACATTTGTTTAAAACCTACCCTCCAGCAAAAGAAATAATCAGTGAAGTTAAAAGGCAAGGTACGGACTAGGAGAAAATACTTAAAAACAATATATGTGGTTAATATCCAAAAATAAATAAGGAACTCATACAATTCAAAGAGAAAATAAAGCTAGTCATTCAATAAAAAAATGGAAAAAGGAACCAAGTAGACATTTTTTTAAAGGAATGACTCACAAGTACTTAGGGAAAAAAAAGTTCATCACCATTATTTAGAAAATGTCTATCAAAAGCACAATGAGATCTCACAGTTAAATTACCAAAGAGACAGGTGCAAGTATTAGTGATAATATGGAGGAAAGGGAACCATAATCACTGTTGATGAAAATGTAAATCGGTACTGCCCTGTCGAAAATTCTAAAAAAGTGAAAACTTGCTCATTATCTTATTTGAGCTAGAGTGATAGGGTAAGTATTCTGTGATAGGTTCAGTGTTGGGAGTGATGATATCATACTGAGGAAAATAAACACAAATTATGTCATTTTGGAGTTAAAGAATGTATGTAGTTAAAGAAAGTGAATCCTAACATTAATCATAGTTAAAATTTCCTATGATCAAGCTATTCCACTTTTTCCTGGGCATAAATGGATTCCTGCCATTTACAATGACATGTATGGTCGTAAAGGATATTTTTCTTGGTAAATAAATCAAATGGAGAAATCACAAGAAAATTAATGAACTAAATGAACCAGAAATATGTTAGTCTCTACAAAAACAAACTAGTTACTACCAGAAGGAAAGGAAAAAATGGCAGTTGAGTATGTTGGGATGATAATTTGTGGTAGAATTGGACTTTTGGTTATGAACTTAAAGCAGTGCACACAATATGTTCATTTTCAATGATACATCTGAAACTGGTCCAGTGCTATAATGCAATGCTATTTCAATAGAAGTATCTCACAAATATAAAGCCACATTTGTATTTGTAGTGATATCCTTCTTGAAAGAACATTTAAAAAAAATATGTAGTTTAATTCAACATTTTAAAATCTACCTGTTTTACAAAATTATGTCATTTTTTTTGATTCACTGTACTTTGATTCTAGTTAATTTTCATCTTTTGTTTGGTTTTGGTTCATGTTATAGTTTTCATAGGTATTTTTTTCCTGAGCTTATTTTGTGATGAGTGGACTTCTTATTAATTTTATTTTAAAAATTCATCCCTTACTACCATCATAGAACTGTTTAAGTGATACAGAATCAGCTATTATCATCAGAATTAGGACAAGCCTAATATTCACAAAGAAAATCTACCAATATTTGGTGGGCTTGAAAGTGCTAGGAATTATTCAAGGTGTAATTTGGTATGTCAAGTTCTTTTTTGCTGTTAAACTGGATAATTGAAAATATGTTCAAGAAAAGGTATGCGGCATGACTTTAAAGTGAATTAAAACATGGTTTGAAGTGAGACCAGTGTCTTTCACTACAAAGAGTTTTGAGGACAGATAAGGTAATACCAAAAACTTTAATCAACCTCATCTCTAAATTGGTATTTCCTTTCCTATGCAAAGAATGCCATTTCGGTTCTGTGACTTTTATATCAGGCCTTATTTGCTCAAGGCAATCTATGATCACCAGGAACATAAAGCATTTTCAAGATGAGAACTGGGCATGTTTAATATGTAATAAGATGCAGGGAAACTTGAGAACAGTTCCAGGGACAAACAGATGCTATGAAGAGAAGGACTTGGAAAGAATAGCAAATGATATGAAATTATGACTCGGGCATTAAAATGAGAATACTTTCCTTGATAGATGATGTCTGAATAAAGATTTAAGGACAGGAATATAGTGCCTCTTAGGCCCAGATTCATGGCATCTGTCAAAGCAGAAATAATTTTAAATTCTATAAGGCAATATTTATATGCCGTGATAAGAGAAACCTTATCTAGTAATTAATAACATCATTAACTTGAATTTTTGGAAGTTGTGTGTCCTTTCTATATACATGCAGGAAAACTTGTTTATCAGTAGCTAACAAAGGTCCTCTCCTCCACTATAGCCCCTTGGACTTCAATTTTCATCTTTAAAAGTTTAGGTAGAACCCCTACCCTTGTTATGTGTTTAACCTCATTACCTGATTAGATCCATCTTCCTCCATCATCCCCAGGTTGTTATTCACTCATCCTGACACTCCTTCAGAAAGAATCCTGTTAGTTCATTTTGGCAAAAGTTAGATTGCTATGTTAGTAAATTTTTATCCACAAATCCCAGCTGTGTGCCTTGGCTAGAAACCCCCTTTTTTTGTATTCAGAATCGAATCCAGTTCTTTTCAACACCTAATTTATGTTAATAAGCTAGGTTTACATTGTTATACATAATCCAGGCAGATACAAACCTCTAGAAATGCATACTTTCACACCCGCCCACAAGCAGCACCCCAACAATCCACCATGTTTTAGACAGAACATCCCTGTTCCTAGTTATACATTTCTCCCCCCCACCACCGTTGCCTCTGCTTTGCAGTCATTTGTTACCAGTTTATTACTGGTTTGATTTTGATTGAAACTTTATTCTGTCTTTCTGTTTTCCATATGTGTTACCATGCAGTACTTAATGTCTCTCTCCTTCTGACTTACTTTCCTTACCATAATTCCCTCCTGTCCCATCGGTTTTGCAAATAATAGGAGTTTCAGTCATTTACATATTGCATAAAATTTGTTTTTACCACTTTAACTACCATCAAACTTTTTTTTATTGACAAAGTATGTACTGTCTGCCAAAATTTTCTGAGTACTTTTAAAATTTATATGAGAGAGAACTATCCAATATCAGGTATATATAACATTTTTACTATATCTGCTATTTATCACAACAATTCTTTCCCTCAATTTGAATTTTTTACCAAATTAGTAGATATTGAGAAGGTATTCATATGAACTGCAATATCCACTATTTTACTATAGTAGTGCATGTAATACACTTGGCATTAATATGAATAAGCTAATTATACAAAAATTGCATATAATATTTTAGATTATCAAATTATATTAAACTATACAATTAAAATGCATTTTGTATTATACCGTAATATAGTTAATAGTATTATGTGGAATATTGAATAGCAGAAAATCACATATTTTATGCATACTACTATATATGACTATCTACTAATATTAAAACAAATTTCAAATAGAGAAATAGAGAGCTGATCTCATCATTCCAATATTTTCAGTTAATTTGGGTTGAGAAAAAAAATGCTATTGTTTTGTAATCTTGAGAGATATTGACCAATTTTTTTCTAATTTAGAAATGTTATTACATGTGGGGGGTTGGGTGGGAGTGGTCAGAGAGGGGAGGTGGTGGGAGAATTCTGGGGATTTCATATCATAAAGATTTCACATCATAAAGATGTGAAATATATATCAATTGAATTATTTACATATTTAAAAAATAAATGTCATTACAATATTCTCCTCAATATTAAAGTTTAATTTCTTATATTCTTGTGGAATTGAGTCTTCCATTCTTTTTAACTTGTTCATTAAGGAGTTAAATAAAACTTGGACAAATGCACACACACAAAAATCAATAAAAACAAATCCCTTTTGGAATATTGACCTTGCTCCTGAAAATCCTAAACAACTTTAGGATCTCAGAGTTCATTTTCATCTTTATTTAAATCAAAATAGATGACAGCCACTGATGACAAATGACAGGCAGAGTTGGATTATAGAGCAAAGTTCTAGAATCCTTCTGACTAATGTCATAGGCTTACCCCCGTCACTTTATTAACCTCAGAGTAACACGAATCTATATTTTATGTAATAGAAATTTTTCTAATCCACTTATTGCACTGGAAAGAGGAATTTCAATGTACTATACCATGAATTCTATGATTACCATTTTTAATGGCCTCTATAAGTAAAGGCGGTACCATTCAAGCTTAAATGAAATTGCCTCTTGAATTCTAAAAGGACACAGAAAAGTCTTATCTTTTCCTTTCCAAATAAAACATAAAACCTTATATGATAAAGCGAAGTGAAATAAATTGGAGAATGTAGTCAATTTCACTTACACTTATTATCAAAATATAGTGTCATAACTATACAGATGGTATCTAAACACAATTTGTTTTAAAAAAATTTCTTCTTGCTGTGCCTAATCCTATGATGATAAAAAAGCTAGCTGTATCAGGCATATATATATATATATATTATATATAATACCAAATATCAATATAAAGTACCAAATATATAATACTGAAATATCTATAGATCTATTTATCTACCTATATCTCTATCTGTACTCCTATCTATCTATCTATCTATCTATCTATCTATCTATCTATCTATCTATCTATCTATCTATCTATCTATCTATCTATCTATCTATCTATCTATCTATCTATCTATCTATCATCAATATAGCTATCTAGCTATTTGTAATGTTTTTCTTTTTGGAAAATAAGAATCTCTTAATGTTACTATTCTTATTGAGCATTACACATTTTTATCTGCATTCCCCTTCTATTTACCATCTACCCTAGATTTAGAATTTCTAAGATGAGAAACCATGAAACAAGTGGAAATGGTGTTTTTAGAATAAGGATATAAACTCTAGTAAACATCTTTAATTAGTATACAATAAATATGCAACTCATAAAATCATACCTTTTGTAGAAGGCAGTTTTTTTAATAGAAAATATTCTTATCTTCTTCTATAAGAGGGTTCTGGGGCAGGTATGTAACCTGAAATTCTGAAAGCTGAGAATTTCAACTCCTGTTGAGATAAGTCATTTGGAATAAAGAGTTTGTCTACTGGTATTGAAGGGGGAGCCATATGCTGAAGAACGTCATATGCTGTAAACCACTGGAGAGCTGTTCTTTTGAAACTTTGGGCTGTATGGTAAGTTTTTAAATGACTTAATGGAGATCAACACATAGAAGCAGTCTTTAGTTATTGCAGGATTTCACCTCATTTCTAATTTTTGCAAGCAGGTGAGACTATTTCCTATAAATCCTTATTTAGGCAAAATTATGTCAAGGCATTGGCCATATTTATTCTCTTCTTTAATCTCTTGATCTTTGTGAATTAGCTTGTTGCACAACAGGAAATGTTACTTCTGAATATTGAATATTGCTCTGTAAGATGCTAAAAGTAATTTATCAAAATAAGGTGCTAGGAAATTACACTTTTCTTAACTAGGTTTTAGATTAAACTATAAGATAGACCCAGAAGTGCATAAAGATAGTGAAATTCTATTTACACTGTCAGTGTTTCAATATTTTATGAAATTAGCAAAGCTTTATTGTATTTTCTGCCTGGGTACTCAATTGAATAAAAAGCATAATAAATAAGAATTCAAAGGCAGTGTTTTGTTGAGGGGGAAAGTAAATTAGAAACAGTAATGCAATCATGCTCATATATATTTTATGAATTTCATGCATTCTGTATTTGAAAGTTTGTCAAGATATGCTTGGGTATTAAAATATAGATTAACACTGAAAGTTTTAATATTTTTCTCTGTTTACATACTTACTCCTTTGCACACATAAGTATAAAAATTCTGCCAAAAGCAGTTGTCAGGATATTCTTCTTCATTATAATAACTGACGAGTAAAGAGAATTGAAGAATATTTTCTAATTTAGAGAAGCAATATTGCTTCTCTAACTCTTGGGCTGTTTTTATTTTGAGACAAGCTAATCACACATACTCTTCTTCCATTTTCACAACTCAGTTTGGAAGAATATTTCAAAATTATTTTTATAGACTTGAGATATTAAAGCAACGAATGAAGCAAATGAAACCTATTTCCCTTTTCACATGGAAGAATTGTCATCTATTAGTTAATTCTGCATTGGAAACCAGTACCACATTGCACCCTGATGTCCAAGGATAGGTTTGCTATGCACAGCATCACTTATTTAGAGGGGCTCAGTTTTGGCTTGCTGTACAGAATGGGTTCATCAACATTTTAGTGAGACAAAATTGTGTCTTACTGAGACCTCTACATTCTACAAGCAAAAGTCACAAGAGGCCGAGTCTTTTTGCAGAGCAAAGCATTAGCAGTGCTCCTACTGCCAGTGGCTATATTCCTGTGTTAAGGAAGCAAGCTCTAATAATAATGCCTAGGTTACTTCTCCCCAATGGTCTCAGACAAGTTTTCTCCTGTATTTTCCCAGAAGTATGTATAGTGGGAATTTAACTATTTTGTATAGTCTTCTGTTTTCTTTGTCATTTCTGTCATTTTTGATTACTTAAATGAGCACCCCTTTGCAAAAATTTCCTTTTGACATGTTCCTCATACCATCCAGTATTGTTTCACAACTGCTGTCCCTGAGGAATGATATGGTAATGGAATATTACCTCAAGGAAAATTAAAATCCTGTGCAAGTAAATAGACTGCAAAGCAAGAAACCAACAAATCTCACAGTGCCTCCCAAAGCTTTGCCTACATGTCTTTTGGTGTGTAATTTTCTGTATTCTTCCCCAGTCTTCCAGGCTAAATAGGCTTTCATAGATGCTATTCTATATACTGTGAACTTAATGTGAAATCGTAAGTCCTAAACAGAGGTTGGTAAATATGTATCATCATTGTCATTGTCAGCATCACCAACATATACGGAACACTCATGTATACCTGCTACTTAATCTTACCTCACTTAATCCTCACATAACTCCTGTGATGTAGTATTGGGACTCATTTAGATATTTAGATGAGGAAGTCAGTTCTTAGTTGAAATAACTTACCAGATGACATCACTACTAAAGACACCTGGAAATCAAATCCAGGTCTGTCTGCTTCTAAATCAATGTTTCCATTCATAATAGTTGAATCTTGATCAGATGTATTAATATTGGTTAGTCATAGTCATTTTAAAATTACCTCAATTTGTGCTAGTCATATGTCAGAAGTGTCTCAGACTGTTAACTGTTCAGCTCAATTATAGTTTGTTTAGTTCAGTAAATATTTTTTGAATACTTCCTATGGGCAAGGTACTGTTCTAGGTTCTGGGAATTCATATGTGCATAGATAAATTAGTTATTTCATCCAAACAAGAAATATACTGGGTTAAAAGCTTGGAATATTTTGTAGCTTTAAATTTATTAAGAAGATGTTTCCCTTCATTTATTATGTCAGGAAAAAGTGCCTATGTGCAAATAACCTAATGGGTGCTAGTTTAACTGCCTAGAAGGATTAGAAAATTATTCTTCTAAGTAGTGGTCCAGTTAGAATAAGATAAATGATCAGAAATATATAATGTTCTTAAACTGCTTCCAAGGAAACAATGCCTTGCAGGCAATACATGTCAACATAACTATTAATGACATAATTAAGGTCTTGACCGCTTAAGTAAAGCAGACATCCAATAAAATTACATTTATTTCATGAAATAAGACTGTGTTTCCTTTTGGTGTCAATGCAGGGGGAGAAAGAGTATATGGATTTCAAATGACTGTATCCTTCATTTCTTATTACTCTGAGCATATAGCTTGAATTAAAGTCATGGTTATTCTTCTGAAATAATGAGGAAGATTTAGCAGTGATTTCAAGTGATGTTTGGATATTTTAATATAACACTATCTATATTTTTAAATATCTCAGAGTGCATTTTATTTATTTTTATACTTCATTTAAGTCCATTTATTGGTCTATTTGAACCATTTGAGATTGGCTAGAAAAATGGCAGAGCTGAATTGACTTATTACTAGTAGATAAGTTTGGGAGATAGACAAATTAAAGACAGGTTTATTTTAAATTAAAATTAATTCAACTGCTGTATTATCAACGTCAATTTTAAGACTCATGAACTATAGAGTAAAATTTTATAACAAACCTACTATGGTAGAAATCTATCTATCCATGGACTGCATATCTTCCAAATAATGCAAAATATTTTTTTTTTATTCCTGCAAAATTTCAACTGACATAAGCGTAATTTAAATAGCAAATTTTATAAGGCTTCAGTGTTTTTCTTTAACAATTCTATTTTTTAATTATTATCTAACTAATTTGCATTTGAACATTCTATTCTGTTTTAGCCCTATGACTTTATGAAAAATTGGACTAAGCTATTGAAAGTTGTCTTTTCTTTTTGGATTCCAATCTCATGCATAGTGAACATTATTTTATGTGTCTATGGTACTGTAATCCTATATCTGAACTAAATTTGTAAAACAAGTTGGAAAGGCAGTATCCAATCATTATTTTAGGATCTTAATTAGTTAGCAGCTTTTTGTTGAGAAAATGATAAACAACATGGTTTTCTACTTATTCAGCACTGCAAAGTTTCAACAGAATTATGTGGTTTGGTATTTTATTATGATTTTTCAATATGGTGCAAAAGTAGTCATTAGACCCCTGCCATGTTTTACAAAATAGAGTAAGAACAGTTTAACAGCTAGGGAATAAGGCATGGAAAAAGTATCAACAAGAATTTATAAAGAGAAACAGTTTCAAATATCCTCTGAGAATTACATAATCTGGGATATTTGGCTGCTTTTAAATGTTCAGTTTCTGTAGAATTCTTTGTAAGTACAATATTGTTCTGGAGGATTTTTATAATATTTCCATATTTTTCATAGATCTCAAATTATATTGGGTCTAGGGGAAGAACTGGCAATATGGTAGTTGCTACAGGAGCAGACAAATGATTCAGATAAAAAAAAAAAGGCCAAATGATCTTTCTTTTCTTGACTTTAAAGCAGACTTCCCAGGAGTGTGAACTTATACCTTTGTTAGGATAAAACTAATTTGCTGTGACTTGTAACTTTCAATGTTTCTGCCACAATTCTTTTGTAATAGCTGTTGTATTAGTTATTAATTATTAGACTTATCTTGGAGTTTTACATATATGAGTAGAGTATATAATTTAAGGAAGTGGGAGTACTATGAAAAAAAAATGCCATGGTCCCCATAGTCCCTGTGAAATGATTATACTCATTGTACATCAGAGAAGACACTGAGAAAGAGAGGTATTAACAGAGTTGGCAGATGTAGGATTTGAACCAGGCATTTTGACTCCAGAGTCTATTAATCTCTAATCATTCTAGTTAATATTAGGTTTAGTTAATGTTAGGTTTAGAAACTAAACATATTTCTCAATCAGTAAATGGGATCTCCATTTGAATTATTTGCTTTTATCTATTTAGTTGAAATGAGGGATGAGTACTTCAAAAGATAAAATGCAGTTTTTACCTTAAAGAATAAATATCTTTATGTCTTATTTTCATTCATTCCTTTATTCAGAATTTATTGAGACTTACAGAAATCATAAATATTTGATGCAATGTTACAAAGGACAAAATCCCAGCTCCATAGATTGTGTACATTGTGAATATTAACTAAATGTTCTTTCATGAGAAGCTAATTTTCATTGCATCTTTCATGTTGTCAGTATGTTACATGACTGGACCAATTATTAAATAAAAAAAATTTCCATGGAAAACAGTTCTATCACAATTGTTTTATAATAGCTGATGTATTAGCTATTATATTGTAGCCTTGTCTGTTAGTACCATACAAGACTCTCACTTTTTTGGTTATACAGTAGGACACACTGCTTGGAAAATTCCCTTTATCCAAAATCATGAAATCCTAGGTCCTGACATGTCAAATCAGCTCTTTTTTTTTTTTGTAGCAGTAGGCAATGTATTTTCTATTCCTTTCTAAAATCTATCTTTTTAAAAGGAAACTGGATATGGCATTAAAGCACAATCTGTAAGGTAAAAGTTGACAAAAAGGAAATAAAATTAAAATTTTAATTAAAAATTAAAAGCTGGGGGTGGTGAGTGGGAATGGTTAGGGTGAGGAGGTGGTGGGTGAACCCAGGGTATACAAAGATGAATATATATATATATATATATAATTTAATGAAAATTAAAAGCTTTTACTCTGCAAAACATACTTTTTAGAAAATGAAAAAAAATCACAGACTATGATGAACATATATTTACTTATCACAATTCTGAAAAGAACTGTATCTGGACTATTCTCAAGAATATGGAAAAAATTCCATCTTATGTTAGCTCTTGATACTGTAACATACCATAGAATGGGTGACTTAAACAATATACTTTAATTCTTGGAGTTCTGGAATTCCAAGGTTGGTGTCAAGGCTTTTTGCTGTAGAAACTTACACTTTCATTTTCTGCTTCTTTCCCTTCGGATAAGTACATTGATCCTGAGGATCCTGAGGATCTCACTCTCATGAGATGATCAAAGCCTAAATTCACTTCTATACTATCACTTGGGAGCTAGGGTTTCAATAGATGAATTTTGGAGGAATGCAAACCATTCAGGTCCTTAACACAACCCAATAGAAAAGTGATTTAAAGCTTTGAGCAAGCTTTATCAGTGAGTACAAAGAGATGCAAATAATACTTGAGAAACTTGACATTATAAGTTATTGGAAAATGTAGATAAAATTATAATATGATACTACTGCACATTTGAAAATGATGGAAAGTAGACAGTCAACATCAAGCCGTTCTTACCAAGTATGTTAAGGATGCAAAACAGTCCCATGTTGAAAGGAATGCAAAAGTGTAGAGACATATTTGAAAATAGTTTGGCAGTTTCTTTGAAAGTCTACATTGATATATAACCAGGCAATTAGACACCTGTTTACTTAAATGAATTAAAAAATTATTTATACAGACACCTATTTAACAGTTTTATTTGCAGTCACTAAAATGTGGGAAAAAATGCCCTTTAGCAGAGGAATAACTACATGACTGTGCTCATTCATACAATGTTATATGACTCAGCAACCAAAAAAAGAATCCTTGAATGCATCTCAAATGCACCTTATTACAAAGGCTACATACTATATAACTCCATTTTTATCATATTCTAGATTAGTGGTTTTCAGGTTGTAGAGGTTAACTCCAAGTGTTTACGGTGTGTTTTGTGGTGATGGAAACTGCTCTGTATCATAGTTTTGGTAGCTGACACAAGACTATGTATGAACTTGTTCAAACCTATAAAACTGTACAACACAAAGAGTGAATTCACTAATGTGTAAATTAAAAAAGTTAAAATTGATGGTAAAAAGTGAAAAAATTGACAACTATATTCATGAAGTACCTTAATGGAGTGCATATCCCTTAACTGTTGTTTTTTTCAATTTCACTTTCAGAAATTTTTACTTTTGAAGGAACCAATGTTGCACATCAAGAATGTTCTTAGAAGTATTATCACAGAGAAATTAAAAACATATTAATTGAATAATTATAGCAAGTTACTTAATATATGTTTCCAATTTATAAACATTATAATTTTATTTTAAAAGGTTCATTACAGAAACGATAATCCTTTACTATATATATATATCTCTTTATATATCATCTTGTCTATCATATATATATCATCTTATCTATATATAGATATATAGCATCTTATATATAGATATATCATCTTATGCTATTTACTTATCTAGTTTAAAACACTGATTTTCAAATATTTAAAACTTAATTATTAAAAACTTTCTAGGAAGTAATTTGTAATGATGTACCACAATTTATGCTTGTTCAAATTCTTTTCTGAAATGAGTAATATTATTTCTGCCTTTATAATCCTTTCAGATCCACTTTTATTTTTCTAGATAAGAAAAAAATGGAATGGAGTATAGAGATGAATCTTTAACCCAAATCATTTTTCTATTTGAAATGTCCTCTATCCTCATTTTTGCCAATAATAAAAGTCACATTATATATAAATGATGGTTTGTAATTTACAAAGTATTATTTTACATTAGTCTCTTTGAACCATCACTAGACCCAATAATATAATTAGGGATGATAGCAGTTCCCCTCCTTCTACTTCAACTAGACATCTCAAATCTAAAGAAGCTCAACAATTTTCCAAGGTCACATTTTGGTAGATATTAAAGGCAGAGTTCAAATTCAAATGTCCAATTTATCAAATGTTCTTTCTTTTATAATGTACTGTTTATTTACTCAAAGATTTTCCCTCCTGAGGAAGCATGTCTTGCCTTATGAAGAATCACTTACTTCATTATTGTTATTCTGTATTCTTCTTTTTAAAATTAAAGTCTCCAAAAAAATACAAACAATCAATAGAACTGAACAACAGAGCAACAGGGGGAAGGGGGGAGAAAACGGGGAGGTGGAGGGCACAAAAGGATAAGATGGTTAATGGGTGTTAAGGAAATGAGAAAACCCCAGGGTACATAATAATGTTATATATATATATATATATATATATATATATATATATATATATATATATATATGTTTGTGTGTGTATATATTTGTATATATACACACAAAAAACATATAAACTTTAAAAAAGGAACAGAAATAACCATGTAATAGATATGAAAACAACAAAAAATATGAGAACATAGGAGATTTTAAAAATACTTGGTGAAAGCCTTAAGTAACACAAAAACAGCAAAATCTTGAAAGATGATATTGATGTACTTAATGGCACTTTAAAAATCTTCAGAAAATAAAGTTAAATAAAAGATAAGTGATTTTTTTTAAAAATTAAAATAAATTAAATTAAAGTCTCTATGAAATTATCACTAGAAATAGAGTTTCCACACTTAGCAGGTGTTGTCAGATATTATTTGGAGACATGTCAGTGTCTTTTCTCATGAGTGCCTTTTCCTTGCCTGCACAGACAGACTTGTCCTCCTCAGTCCCCGGTTGGTATCTGACTTATCCGCTGTATCTGAAAACTGAAGGACTATCTTTTTTTCAATGCAAACAAAGGTAGTCAGTGCCTGAGAATAGAATCTTGAGGTCCATCTCAAAGACAATCCTGAAAAGCAGTCTGTCATATTCAAGAGTTAGGGAAAATGTTTTTATAAATTCCAAGAGTGCTCTTTGCAGGCACTAAAAAGGGAAGTCAAAGAACTCAGGATGCAGTTTTAACATCAACCAGGATCTTATATTAATCAGTTTCCTGGTTTAAAAAGGAGCAGGCTGTGTAAGATGTGAGGAAGAAGTGGATTAATGATAGTCTCTGATCTCTTCTTATTTTGCAAGTGAAATGATATCCTGAGAAATGAAAACTGGCCATTTCGGACATGTTGAACAGAAGCAAAGCATACAAACCAGAATGTCATTCCCCTTTCTGAGACTCTAGGAAGAGACTCACTAACCTCAGGGTTCCCTGTACCCCAGCAAAAAAAAAAAAAAATTGGTGGTTTTTCTAATAAGAACTTGATGTGCTGTGTTTAGGCACAGTATGGAATGGCTGCCCACTCTCCCAGGTGTTTCTGTGCTGAATTTCCGGAGGTGAGCCCCAGATGCCTCTATGTTGAGTATGGGATATGGAAGCTGACTGCCCAGGAAACTAGAACTTGCTTGGTGTAGTGTAAAGTCACAGGAACTGTGACACAGATCCTACAAAGCAGCAGTGGATGCAGGTCTACCTTCAAAAACGAGGTAATCCTGCACAGGACCAAATTGATGGAAATAGCTCAATTGACAACTAACAAAGTTTCACATATTCTCCTACACTTTGACTGCCTCCCAGGGAGAAGGAAGAAGAGAGGGGGCAAATGTTGAGAAACTGGGATTGAATTCACTTTAGTTATATTGTGTGTTGTTAAATTACTTTAAGTAGATGTATTTATGTTTTCCCGACTTTTTTCCTACTCCTGTCTGTATCTACCTCTGATTACAAATAAGAATTTGGTGATTGTGAACAAACTGATGTTATTTTTAGAAAAAAAATTGTTATATATATATATGCACACACACACACACATATATATATACACATATATATATATATATTTATATAAAATGTGGTATATGTAAAGCTATTTTCTATACCTAAGTGATAATAAGTACTTTCCTAACTTTTCACACAAATATAAAACTGGTTTCTTCCCTCAGCAATTTTGACTGGCCACCAGGATGATATTTCAACATGAAGACATTTTATTAGATTTATAAGCAATTATAGTTTGCTCCTAAGTCATAGTGTCAATTTGCATCTTTGCATCATCTTTTGTCATTCTGAGTAACAGTACAGTATTCATGAACTAACGGTGCTATAATATACTTTTCTGATCCTCTACTAGGTCTGAGCTTGGGTAGCTGGAACATAAATTGTCCTGACAGTGAATAGAAGATATGAGTATACATAGAGCATCATGATTAAAAACTCACAAGACTCTGAAGTGAGATTGCCAGGTCCAAGTTTAAGCTCCAGTGTTTTATTTGTGTTTGTTCTTGAGCAGGTTCTTTAACTTTTCCAAAACTCAGTGTTCTCATCTGTAAAGTAAACATAATGATATCTCTTCCTCATAGGGTTGTGGCACTTAAATATGTGGGCATATGTAATTCACTTACAGCAACAGTTGACATGGGTGTACAGTGCACATGTTTGTTAGTATTCATGTTTTGAAGACTAAATGATTTAATAAGTACATTTAAAGTGTTATAATACTGTGCTGGGTCGCATCCGAAATAATCAGTTTTAATTGCTGTTCTGTTTTGTACACTGAAGAACCTGACAGGGCTGCTCAGTTCCACACACTTCTGAACAAAGATCCTGTATGACAGACAGATGCAATTTCAACTAGCTCCTGGCCTTTGAAAACAAGTCTACTTGGAAATATTGTTTTCTTACTTTTAATTGTTATTATTTCTTACTAAATTTTTTTCTATTTAGTATTTCTTTTGAGTTTTCCCCATGTTCATTTTAACCTTTGCTCTTATGTTCCTTTTTTTTAAAATCAGCGGTTAGAGTTTTATTGTTTTCACTTGGTGAGCACCCTTACAAAATTATTATATTTTTTGCTTGTGTTTATGTCATTTATCTAATTATAAATTGTGCTGTTTATATGGTATAGCTCTACTTTCTATGTGGTCCCACAGTCTTATTCTTTCATCTCTGTTCTAAAAGTTTTTTTTTTTAACTCTGCTCATCTTTTCCATTTTTGAAAAGTATTATTACATGTTGTATCTCCCACACATAATGTAATTCTCAAATAGTCAAGATGTCTACTCCATTGGACTTTCCATTACTCCATTACTCTTTCCAATACTAAATTTACTGACAAAATTACCATGAATTATATAGGATATAGTTTGTAATATTAAGCAATTTGTTTTCCAGTTATGACTCACTTATTTTTTAGCTATCAGAATTTGATCATTTATTAACCTCTGTGTTTCAGATATTCAGGTGTTAACAGTACTACCTAACTAGTGGTGTCAATATGTATATTCATTAAAAATAATGAGTTGTAATATGATCATGATACTAGTGCACAATGCAGCCCACTATAATGAAACTGGATGCAAAGAAATCACCAAAATTAAGCATGGAGAGAGGCCTTTATTTAAACCAGTCCTCTCAGAGTTTTTTCACCCTTGTGCACACAATTGCAAGACAAACCAAGTTTGGGAAAAAGCAAAAACGAGATTTATTCATAAACAAGAAGCAAAAGTCATGGAAGCCACGATTGGCCTCTTATCTTACTCAAGTTATTGTCCAGTCTCCACAGCCCTAAACAAAGAAAGCACGAGTGCAAAGATGGCATTTTCCTACAGTCCGTGCTCCAAACAAACACGTATTTCAAAGTGTTGTCTCCTTGCCACTCCAAACCTGAAACAGGTATACAAAGTCCAGTTTTTTTTTCAGCAATGTATCTTCTCATTGGAGGAACACAAATTCCAAGTCTTCCAATACAATTTTCCTCTATCATCTTTAGAGGAACATAGATTTCAAGTTTCTTCGACCTATGCAAATTCCAAGGTGTTCCAAGACTTTTCAGGTTCCAGATTTCTTCAACATACACAGCTTCTAAGCTTTTCTGAGTTTCCAAATGTTTATAGCAAGCTATCTTCTCTTCAGAGGTCCAGATTACAGTTTCCAAATCAAAGGCACATATTTACATTTCTCATCATTTTTCCTTTTTCCAGAGTGACCAAAATTTCCAGGTTACAGCCTGTTCTGGGGGCAAAGTTCCTAATGGATCTTTTTTTCTCACTTTGTCAGGCCTTTTCTAGTCTCCACCAAATTCCACTGTGCTCCTTACTCATCTTGCTTAAGTCATGTCTTTTGGGGCCATTCCTCCTCATTAATGCCCCTTTCCAGAGGTGACCCCCCAACCTGGTTACAAAACTTTTCCAGATAGCAAATGCTTTTATTGCAGTAGATGTTGTTTGATGTATTATTAATATTAGCAACAGGTTTCTTTGTTTTTCTATAGGTATAAACTAGAGAGAAACAAACCCTTCAGTCTGTGAAATTAGCAAGCAGAAACATTAGCGTTGCTGACTTTGGATTGTTGCACAAAACTTCTGTTTAGCCACTAGCTTTTTTTCATAATTTATTGCTTTGGAATATAAGCATTTCCTTGGCTGATTAGGATCTCAATTCAAAAGTGGCCAGAGGCTACTTGCCTTTAAGGAGATGGTATTTAAATTTAAAAAAAAAAATAGAATTAAAAGCATATGAGTCCCAGTAAATTTGCTTTGTACTGTCTGTTGATATTCTCACTCAGCTGTTGGCAAGCATTTAATCAACGTTTATTGGAATTTTTTTCTGAGATTTAAATAGGATATAAAATTTTATGACATGTAGGGTATTTTTGATAACTATTTCATTACTTTCCATATATGGAGTGATAATACAACAGGAAATGTCAGGAAAGTATCCAGAATGCATTTTTTTTAATATCAGGGTATTTTGAAGTTTGTGTGATAAAATGCAGTTTATTTCAAATCTTACTATAGATATGTAGATATATGCATCTCTCTTTTTCTAATTTGTCTCTGACTTTTTTTTTACATAAATCTAAGATAAAAAACTAAGAATTCAAGTTTTTTTTTTTTTTTATTGTTATAAAAGATGGTAGACCATAGTCCTTTAGAGGGGCTGGAACAAAGAATATGACCGAATGTAATAAATAGCTTATAAATGGTTTTGACATTAGCTTGATGTAATATGCCCAAAATCTGATAAGATGTATTAGTGTTAAATTCACATGGTTGCTTGAACAGCAGCTACAGAGGGAAAGCTCGCCATGAACTATTTATACTTTAAGGCATAGGCATTTAAACTAGACAAACATTTTTAGGGAAACTTGAGTGTTCATATGTTCAAGAATGTTTTTTCATCTAAGTAGTTTGCTTTTATCTGGAAATGGACAGGCATGAGAACAGAGATGTGAACTGTTACCAAAACTCTGTCACCTTGCCATCTATGCTAACACCCCCCAGAATCCTAAACAAAAAATAGTGATGAAGGTAAGCCTGGAATTCCATTACTGGCATAATACTAAAAGAAGTGAAAGCAGGTATTCAGGCAAGAACATCGTTAATGTGTGTATAGCAACACTGCTCACAATGGCCCAGAGGTATCCATCACTGAATGAATGGATGCATAAACAAACAAATGTATATGCAAATAATGGCATCTTGTTTCATCTTAAAATGGAATAAAATAGTGATATATTCTATAACATGGATGCATCACCAAGATATTATATAACTGAAAAAAAAAATACTACACACGAAAGGTCACAAATTTTATGATTCCATTGACATGAAATGCTCAAAAAAATATAAATTCATAGAGACTGAACACAAAGTGGTTGCTGTCTGGAGACTAGGGGATGGGGTAATTCGTAGAACATGCTTAATGAGCAAAGGCTTTTATTTTGGAAGGAAAAAAATATTTTGGGGACTCAATAGAGGAGGTGGTTTTTCAGCATTGTGATTTCAAATGTCTAAATGTCTAAAATGGTTAATTTTATGTAATATGAACTTAGCCATATTAAATTATGTTTACTATGAGTGACAAGATTGAGAGAGCACCAGCACTATATTCCATACTCTCTAAATCACAGCTGGTTTAAATAAGTCCGCTTCATGATGAGAGTATGGTATTTGTCATTATTGATTCCAGGAAACCATGATGAGGGCTGGAACTAATTTTATAGAGCCTTCTTGAAAGAAGAATTCCATTTCCTCATAAGTATATTCTATTTTCTTATGATATTAGATTATCTTCTTAAGGATATCACTTTGATGGCTAAGTTTCTGTCCCATTTGCTGCTTGATTTTCCATGCTTGCCTGAGGTTTCAGATGGTCTCACTGATCCACACAAGAAAATGAAATACAAACACATAAATGCTCCTCTTTGGAGTGGGTTCTCTCTGTTTAGTGGGAGATAGCTATACCATAGTAGATGAACATATGCATTTATTCAGGCTCAAGTACTTTAATTTTGCTTTAAATGTTTCAGATTAGTCAACATTATATATACAGTGATCAGGAGACTAATAAATAATATTGAAATTTATGAAAATCAGTCTGTGAAGTCATTGATTGTTATTGTACAGATATATAAGTGGTAAGGCAGATGTTTTCCATTCCTAGTGTTCCTATATATTTTGTCCCTATGTGTTGAATATCTTACCATATATGTTGTATAGATGATTTCTAATCCTTAGAATATCCCTGGAAGATAGTTATTATATTCATTATTAACAAAGGTTCAAATAAGTCTAGTGATAAATATACTCAAGAGGGGAAGTGTTGCTGGGGTTTAACTTCAGATACTTAATCTTGTTTGACTAGGACACCCTGTGACTGTGATCTCCTTGCGCAGCTTTTCTATTGCAAGATTTCCTAGAAAATGGCTCTTATGCAAACCACATGTAACAATAGCTTGTAACTATTAGTTTGACTCCTCTAAGAAATGCTCATCTGTTTGCTCACATTTCTGGATTAGACTGTGTAGACAGGCTATCAAAATACTGGTGGGAGTATTGCTATTTCACTGTCCTGAGGAAATGAGTGTATCAGTTTATGTGAAAACTTATATTTTAAAGCACACTCAGGCACCAAAAATAAATGTCAAGGGTGCTGAATGACTGGGCAGGAATTGAAATGTGGGTCATGTGAACCCTGAGCAAATGGAAAATTAAGGAAGGAGCAGTAGAACAAAACTTGTCAGTCTGATTCACTCAGAGTTTGATGCAAATGACTCTTCCAACATGGACTTACTCTTCTCTTTATGCAGCTTCAGTAATAACTGTTTCTAAATACCCTATATTTTCTGACTTTTATTTTTACTGGCATTTCCATTGTCTGGAGTACTGTCCTCATTGCCACTGATTCTTAGTCTTTCTTTTTTCTTATTGATTTTCTGCCTAGGATTTTAAACCGTATATTGATATCCTAACACTCGGAAGAGCTCTTCTGTAATAAAGCCCATTTTACTACTTTAACATCATAATTAATTCTCCCCCCTTTAAAATAAGAACCCTACTAATATCTCCCACTCCTCAAAACACTCTTATGTAAGACATTGCTTTAAAATATTTTGTGTAAAATATTTGTTAATAATATTTACAAATGTGGAATATATATATTTTTTAATGTTATGGTCTGAATTGCAATAATGGTTTACAACACTGTTTATGATTTAGGGGTACAGAATCATTAGAAGTGTGTTATCACAGCATACCCACACCAAGGTACCAATAGTTCTTCTACCATTGACCATTGAGCCTCCTCCCCTCTGCTGCCCACTCCTCACTCTCTTCCTCTAGTAGCCTCAATTCTGCTGTCACTATATAAAGAAACAAAGTGAAGGAAGAGAAAGTGAAAGTTGATTAGATGTGGGTTGGACATTTCGTTTCATCTGCCTTATTTTGTACTGGGGAAAGCACCCTTAGTTGTTTTGGTATGTGAGTGTGTGTGTGCACACATGTGTATGTATGTGTGTACCATACAATGTTAACTCAACCTGAAAATAGATTGAGACTGAAAAGAGAATGATTGAAAGTGGTCTTTCAGCTTGATTATCTGCTAGAATCTCTTATTACCTCTCATAATATGCTTGGGAAGTTTTATTTGTACCTCAAGGGCAAGGAGCCTGGCCTCATTTACAAATATGAATACCGATATTAACAATGCACTGTCTTCTCCTCCTGGCAGTGTTGCTTGCTATTGGCTTGTTTCATTTACTTCCTAAGGAAGTAAAATTGAAGATCTGTCTTTTGGAATTAGATATAGCAAAGTTAATGGGAAAGCAGAAATTTTAGAGTCAGAAATTTTAATTTGATTCCCAACCCATACCTGAGCAAGTTTTTCTGCTGGAGTTGCTGATTTCTCATCAACTGAAAGAGCTGCATTATACCTGACGTAGGAATATGTTATGGGCAGCCTACCTGGTACAAAGGAAATCTTCTATAAATATTTGTCCCCTGTGTAGTTATTTTTTTGTCAGACAGGTTTTGACAAGAGAGTTCTACAATCATAAAGTCACACAGACAAAACTGCCTCTCTCCTGTGGTTGCCATTCCACATTTCATGTTGTACTTTAAACTATAAATGATATCACTATTTTTCATGTCTTGTGTTTTATGAGGAAACTAGATGGAGAGAATAGTAAAAGTTGAATTATTATCTATATGAAGAAATGTTTGATTTTATAAACAGTAAATAAATAATCTGAGAGTTTTTTATAATGATTAGAATCATTGGCGATATTTAAAAGTAACTTAGACACTTTAATCTTAATGGCTGTTAATTGTAAAATATCATACCCCTGTTGCCAATCAGAATATAATTTTGACTTTTGGCTAGAGAACTTGTCAGATCATTCAAAGAGGGAAAAATAAATGATTTGGACCATTTCAAGCTGACTTTCAACTTTTGTCTCAATGTAATCCATAATTATAATCAATTTACATGTGGTTTTGAATTATTTACTATTATGTAAAAATAGAACAAAAGAATCATGATGTCTTAAACTGTCCCTTGAAGTTGCCTACATTGTCCTGTAGTGAATGATTAAATAGGTTTACTGTAGAATAATGTACCTTTATAATACCACATGATGTCCTGGTCATTTTGCTTGTTTTTTTGTTTTTTTTTTTTTGTTTGTTTTTTTGTTTTTTTTTCCACATAAACTCCATAAGCTGATAAAGGATCCATCTATTTATTTATTTATTGCATCCCAGTTTTCCAAACCCACCTAAAGTAGTAGAGGAAGCAATGAATCTAAGTGTTCCTTGGGCTGACCTCAATTATGTGTTAATCAACATTTGTCTTGATTTGGTTGATTGCAGGAGAAGATGTAGCAGGGATTCTCTGTCCAGCATCTCCTCCTCCTGAACGGATGACCTGTGAAATTCCCTGCCGAATGGATTGTGTGGTCAGTGAGTGGACAGAGTGGTCATCCTGCTCCCAGTCTTGTTCAAGTAAAAATTCAGATGGGAAACAGAGCAGGTCAAGGACTATCCTGGCATTGTCTGGAGAAGGTGAGTGGTTGCAATGTTTTCAACAACAAAGCCCATTGCTAGTTATTTTTTTTAATAGGTAATTGAGAAAGTCTCATTGAGAAAATAGCCACCTATTTGTGATATTGCTCTCTCCTGAATCCAGTTTGTTTCATTTCCATACATGTTTTTTCTCTTGAACATGTGAACACCAACATGTGCCGCTGGTGGGGCATGCGTCCACAGGTAAACTCCATTAATTCAATTCATTCATGCAAATCAACACTATTCAGTGGAGAAAAATACAAATAGAGCTGCCTGAAGATGAAACATCTGAAATATGTCCCCACCATTAACATGTTAATGATGGGAGAATATCGAGATAAACAAAGATGTAATATTTATATATGTGCAATCAAACAAATAAATAATTTTAAAAGAACTCTATCTGTGCTGGGTTCCTGAATTACCTTATACCTGTGTATATAGGGCATGCAAACACATGGATGTTATTTTTCCCTATACATTTTTTGGGAAGAAAATCAAAGTTGGAATGACACGCATCCAGCTTCTCATGCCTTGTGTAGTGATAACATAATTGGCATAGGGCAGGTGAAAAGAGCTCCAAATTAGGAATCAAGAGACCTGGCTTCTTGACCAGGAACTGCCGATAATATTGGCAAGCTACCTGATTTGTATGCCCTGATTTCCTGTCCTGTTTTGCTGACATGTTGTGAGAGGTATAGAGATGAAGTCAATGAAAATGCCTTTGAAGAAGCTAAAATATGCTATGGGAATGTTAATGGTGACAACAGAACAAATTAGAGGAGCAGCTGTTGTTATCATTTATAGCTCTAGTCTCTGTCCCCAGACACAAGTGCCATTTCTTACAGGCCCTCCTTTGGCTTCCTTGGCCCAGGGCTCAGTTAGAACAGCAGGATGGTGTGGCCACTGGCTGTGAGGAACTCTTTTTTAAACAGCATTCTGCCTGTGATCCTGAGAAATGGGGGCAGGGTCAAGATGAATGAAGATTTTCATATTCTTAAAGTGCAATTGTCTCCCTCTCTTGTCTTTTATATTTCTGGAAGGAGAAACAAGTCAGTAGTATTTAATGGGAAAAAAAGTAACAAGAATAACAAAACCAAGGTCACAAATCTTGAACATTTGGTCTGCTGAATAAAACATCATAGTGCAGGAGAGAAGGAAAAATCAATACTTCAGATAAATATCAGTTTTTTACATGGATATAAAAATGTGAAAGAAAAGACAGTAATGAAATTTGATTGCCTGACTCACCCAAGAGTATAGGATGCACATCTGTCTCGTCTCTCTGCCAGTGGATAACACATTGTCAGATACTATTTCAGAGTTTCAGGATGGACTCTTTCCTGCCAAACTTTGAGATACTTCTAATTCTCAAACTGCTGTAAAATGCATGGCTCAATGGAGGATGGATATCCTAAGGTATACTCAGAAAAACAGCTCTGTTAGGTATGGGGACCAAGTAGTATGTGTGTATTCCATCTAGCACCACTTTAAGACTATGTTCTGTTGTGTCTGACTAATTTATATAGGCATAATATTAAAATACAAGTATATTTCTTTAGACTTTATCTTAGTGATATAATGTCAGGAGGTAAGCGAAATAATCAATAAAATTTTAATCTAATTGTCATGTACTACTGCCTTTTACTTAGAAGACCAGTATGCTGCATGGTTCTCTGCTTATTTCTCAGAGTACAGGAAACATAACTGTAGAATGGGAGTAGAGTATAAAGACGCATGTCTTTGGAAAGGCCATGTGCAAAAAACCAGCTTTCTGGACCATTAGGGCTGAAAAAAAAAATAGCACAAACAGCAGCATAGTATCAAAAATAATAATGTATAAGTATTCTTATTTGATTTTTATTTTTGCAGGTGGAAAACCATGCCCCCCTAGTCAGGCCCTCCACGAATACCGTTCGTGCAATGACTATTCCTGTGTGCAGCTCTACTGGGAGACTTCACCTTGGGGCACCTGTTCTCAAGACAACTTGGTAACTGCCCTTAATGCCACCATTGACTGGAATAGAGAAGCGACTTGTGGTGTGGGCATTCAGACTCGGAGGGTCTTCTGTGTTAAGAGTCACATGGGACAGGTGATGACCAAAAGGTATGATCAATGACATTAAAAGAGACATGACCATTAGATGATTAAGTTGTCTTATTTTTCAAGCAATAAATATGTCCAGAAGCATAAGATTGAGTTTATTCTTGTTTACCTCTTATAAAATGATAAATATGCCACAAATAGTACTAGAGTTATAATATGTCACTAGTAAAGTCAAATATAATGTTAGTTAATAGATAAAAGTAGATAATGCCCACAGATATTGAATCAGGGCAGTCAAAACAAAGAATTCAATCTCAGTATTTTTTAACTGGCATGAAGATAGGTTCTACATTTTGAAAGTATGGCATTGTGTTTATCTTCAAAGTGATCTTTTCTACAGTGAGTAATAAATCTATGCAATCATTTGAGCTGACTAGTTTTTACCCCAAAGTAGCTGAAAATTTCATGCATGGGGAGATATAACTTTTAGAAAGTAAGTGGGAAAATTTGGACATGAAATACAGAATAGAGATATCAAAAACTATCAGTAACAATTGCACTTATCGAGAAAGGAGAAAAATTGAACAGAGAACTCAGTGTGAGAACTTCCTCTATAGACCAAGTGATAAGACCTAACTCATCTTCAAGTTCATATAAGAGAACTGATGGAAAAAAAAGTAGGGGATCGCAGTATGGAAAATGTTGGCAAATGCATCATATGTACGCTGGGTAACTGACATTCCCACAGAGATTACCCAGTCACCTTGTTTGAATTACTTCTCTTATGGTAAAAAGCCCCACTATAGCCACAGGGTGGTGAGTTACCACGGTAGGCTAATGTAAGCCTAGTGTCAAAAACTAACCAACTTTGAGTTGAGAATCTTCACTTCTTTCTGTTTACAATGTTCTATCTATATGAATTGAGGGTTGGCATGATCAAACCTGCTTGAAAAATTAGAAAAGAATAAAGCTGATGCTCAGAAGGAAGCAGAAACTGAAGCTTAACAAATACTAGCAGCATCAACCTGGCCCCATCCTCATCCCCATCCCCTAAGCACACTTTTGCTCTGGTAACATAAGCAAATGTGTTTTCTCTCCTTCTGTCTAACTCATTCCAATTTGTGTCGCTGTCATGGGTAATGGAACTAACCAATTAATTGCACCTTGGGACACCATGATGAGGAACTTTGTGCTATATCTACACTGTCATGAAAACTGCTTTAGATGTATATCAGAGAGCCATAGAAGCTCAGTTAAAGGGGATGGGAGAGAAAAGTGGATATTGGCCACATACTGCTAGTGTTGGAGTATCAGATGAACAGATGGCTATGGAAATGCAAATTGACAATAACTAACTTGAAGTGAAGCAGTCAGGAAGACTAAAGCTCTCTCATCCTAAATTTCAAAAGGCTAGAATTGGATGTTTTTTACTATTGTAACCTCAGACTTTAGTCCAGTACCTCACTTGTCATTAGTGGTTCATAAGCATTTGTAAAATATGTGAATGAACTAATCCTGTGTTAGGGAAGTAAAAGGACTCAACACATAGTGGGTATGAATTGTAGAAGATTGAGAAAAGTTAATGTTTATCATTTGCTTTAATAAAATATATTTCATTTGTGCAAATAAAAATCACAAATAAGATACCATCTCATACCTTTGAGAATGAGCCATATCAAAATCACCAGAAATAACAAGTGCTGGTGAGGGTGAGAAGAAAAAGGAATCCTCTTACACTGTTGGTGGGAATATAGACTGTATCAATGCCTATGGAAAGCTGTGTGATTGTTTTCAAAAGACTAAAAGTGGATATATACCAAATGGCACACTAATCCCACTCCTCTATATCTATCTAAAATATATAAAAATGCTGATCTGAAAGGGAACTTGCACCCCCATGTTTATAATAGCACTAATTACAATTGCCAAGATATGGAAATAATGTATGTATCCCAAAACAGATGAGTGGATCAAGAAGGAGTAGAATGTATAAACAATGGAATGCTACTCAACAGTTAAAAAAGGATAATCTCTTGTCATTTACATCAACATGGATGGGCTAGAAGGGCTTATACCAAGTGAAATAAACAAGAAGGAGAAAGATAAATACAAGCTGATGTCACTTATAGGTGGAAAATAGAAAAAATAAGGGTCAGAGAAAGCAAACTTTAAAACCAACCCTTAAAAAACTATTTATATTCAGCTTTCTGAGAGAGAGTGGGAGGGAAAAGAGTGAAAATAGGGGGGAACTGGGGAAAATGCAATGGATTATGGTGAAGGACTATATGGTGAAGGTGTTTTAGTGGTAGGGGAGAGCTACAATGACTCATCTGTTAGGTAACCTTAATACTGTTAAAATAGTAGTATGGATGAAAAATAATGGTACTTTAGAAACAATTAAAATTTTTCATCTTTCATGAACAATTTTGTTACTTGTGACTGTCATGAAATGAGCACATTGGACATGTAGCCTCTGCTCTTTTTGTAACTCATAGCTTATTACTCATATAACTCATGTATTATTTCTGCTTTAACATCCAAACCCACAAGCTTGTAATATTTAATGGAATATTACCTTAACTCGAATATGTTTTTCAACTTGCCTGGTATATATAAGACCATGAGGATTGGTTCAATCACTGAGAGGTATAGCCAAACATGGGCAATAATATTTGCAGGTAATAACTAATTCAGGAGTTTATATAATAACTAATTCCCAAAAGGCTAATGAAGGTATTATACAGATAACTCCTTTTAGCTTGGAAAGGGTTATAGACTTGATAATGTTCAGTTTTATGCTGTGAATTTTTCAACTCATGAAACAGGATGCATGAAATATTAGCTTGAATATAAAGATAAGATACATAAGGTTTGGGTATAGATGTAAACTCAATGTAAAATGTAGTTATTCTTTACTGTGATGAGAAAAACTAACATTTCTGAAGTCTGATTTTATGCCTTCCACAAAATGTTTCAAATTTGAACCACAAAAAGAAATATTTATTTGCTCTTATTAGTTTATTTCTTGGCAAGGGGCATTACACTGAGACAGATACCTACTGAATAAATTGTCATCACTTTAAAAGACTGTTTGGACATGAAAAATTGTATGATATGTTCCTTTAGTTCTTTATTTCTTCTTTTATTCTCATGTACTTACTTTTAATTATTTTTTTAATAATTCTCTGAACACATCAGCATACTCAAATGTTGATACACAAAATGATATTTTATGACTGGAAAAAACCCACAAGACCCCAAATTTATAATTTAAAGCATAATTCACAAATGAATATGCATTTATTTAAAAATTTACATAAACAAGACTGAAAAGTTATTACAGTGTATAACCTCCAGTTTTGCTTGGTTTACCAACACAGAAAAATGAATTGCACAGATGTTTTCCTTAACACACTCATATATAAAGACACTGCTAATTCTTATCTGCACTGTTAATGAGGCTAGAGACTTAACAAACTTGCTTTAATTCTTACTGTATGTCTCCAAACAATCTGACTAGATATAGGAGCCTTCAGTGACTTTAGTAAAACCAATTAAAATTCTTGAGGTTAATGAGATTAATTGAACTAAGAAAATAATACCTAGTGTCCAGTGAAGCAGAGTATGATAGTGAGATTATTCCTGATAGGAAGTATCCTTTGCTTTGTCCTTTAAAACACATACAGTTTTGCTCTTTTGCATGTGAAACCTGTTGCAGTGGAAAAAGATCCCCTGCCTTTTGTGAAATCCTTTGGGTGTGAGTAGGGAGCTATAAATAGGAGAGAAGAAACTATTCTCTCTGTATAGAAAGGTGTAAAATGATGGAGAGAAAGCAGACTGTCTCCATGAAATGGATGGGCTATCCATAATAATAATAATAATTAAATAATAATAATTTTCTATGAGTATACACACGTTCTACTTTAATAAATTTAAATTTGAAAAGGGAATATATTATTTTATAATAGTAAAATAATGTGTCTTATCTCTGAACACATGTTATTGGGAGGGGTAAGGTACTTGTAAGCTCTTGCTTCCCTGGGTAGGTGTTGGAGTTTCCATGTCATTATGAAGGTGAGGTTACCTTTGTGCGAGTAATAGAACTGATTATATCAGAAAATGAGAACTAGCTAGGACACAACTGAAACAGAAATGAGAGCCTTTTGGGATATTTCTGGGGATTTGCTTGGTTTTGTTTCACTATTGAATGCCTTTTTTTTTCAGCTGCAGTGTACAAACCATAATAATAAAGATTAAAAGCATACAATTCAAAGTCTCTACCAAAGTTCCTGATAAGGCAGCTTTTGCCATTAATGTGAACCCCCCTGACATTTTGTGAGATACAGTATTATGTTGCTCCATTTAAACATTTAGTGTTTAAAAGTTAACTGAATAAGATGGCATGCTATTTCCTGGGTTGGAGATGGAGCATTGTATGTCTACATCTTGATTATAGAAGCATAACTGGAAAATGGCAGGTCTTTGTTGCTCAATTTGATGCATTTTCAGCACAGTGCGTATGAAGGAACGGAAGCTTTCAGGACAACCAAGAGAGTCATTACAGAATATTCCAGTGCAAGCCTAGGAAAATGTTGTGCAAAAATGAAATGTATTCATCTTTTTATCGAGAGTACTGTCTATCTTGTATAGGAGTATTATTGAAAAGCAGAAAAATATAAATTATTACAAAAGGCAAGAGCCCATACTTTGTTTACCAACTGAAAAGGAAATCCATATGTTTCCCTGGTTTTAAGACTTCAAATTTGTTTAGAAGTGGCTAGATAAAATAGTCTAATATCTCCAAGGATTTGTTTGTCTTCAGACTCCAGGAGAATGCTCGTCAATCATTCACTTACTAAATATTTACACTGATCTAAACAATATCACTTTTAAGATATGATACAAAATGGAATTCTGCCATCAAGGCAGTCAGGATAAATGTATTTCTACACCACCACACATACCAAAACAGCAACACAAAGTGTGTCAAAAGCTTCTTTTCAATCAGAGACAGTACTACAACACAGAAAATAAACCTTATCATTTTTAGAAATGGAGGGCACATAGGTTGCTAGTGGTCAAAAATGATATTTTTGAAGGCTGGGAAAATTTATGAAAATTGGTAATGTGATGATCCCTGAAAGGATATGGGAAGTACATAGAATGGAACAGGAAATTGAACCCTGTGGAATAGTTTTACCTTATTGGCAAAAGAAATGAAGAAAATGACAGTTTCACTGACAAGAGTACGCTTGGCTCCTATCAGGCCAAAAAAATGACATTCAGAAAAACCCTAAGTTCTTGGCCTCTATGAAAGCAATATAATCTGAACTTGACTTCTGCCACTGAGGAATGATACTGTTTTTCTCTTAATGGACTTAGGGGAAGAACACACAGAAAGTTTGTTCATATTATGAAGGCCCAGAATTATGTGGGTGATGAGAATAAAGGCTAAAAACACTCAAGGGTATCAGTTCCCTGCAGAGATTCTACCCACTCCTAATGAAAGTGAAGAGAGTTTCTGCAGTGTAAGCCAGGCTTTTCTGCAAAACCTGAAGCTCAACACTGGTATTGCAAAAGTATTTTGTGAATGGATAATGAATGCTGGGTTGATGTGACTCCCCACTTGCACCTATTGTGCATATAGGAAGTTGGTTTTACTCAAGTTGCACTTCATTTCTAACCATATACCAGGGGAAGTTGGAGAGGAGTTAGAATAAATAACATCGATTTAATTTTAGTAGACCTCAGAGTATGAATCAAGGACTTGGGAATGATCTTAGTGTTTTCACCTCCCTAGTGAAGTATCCCATAGATTTTCCTTACTAGAGTAGCTTGTTTAAGTAACACTGTCTTCATAAAGATTCTCCATCTTTTTATTTTCACTGGATTGATCTATTTGATAGACAGTTTTTAGTGTGTATTAAGGAAAATAGTGATGCTATGAAGTATTTATTGAGCTGTGGTTTTTTTCTATGAATATACATACACATTTTCTACTTTATTGTTATCAAAGTATATTCTTCTAGGTAGAAGTAAAAATAATACTGAAGGACATATGATGGAAATTAACAACCCTGTAACCTTTCCATACTCCGTTTAGTTTACCACATCCCAAACACAACCACTTTTTAAAAGCTGCTTTTTATACCCTCTCTCTATTTTCATTGGATAAGATTTTATGTGGTTCAAAAATCTTTACACTAGACAATTAGATGTTTAAAATATAGCAATGAGAAGCCTACCATCAGTCCTACTTCCAGCTACTCCTTCTCAGCCACTGGCCACCACTTCATTAGTTTAGTTTATTACTTAGCTTCTCTGTATCTTTATGGTGCTACAGCATGTATGAACGTAATTTCTTATCTCTCTTTCCTTTCTGATGTTTACCTAACAACTCTAAATGATATATTATTTACATATCATTCCTATCTCTATCAATTTGAAATGCCCATCCACTGATTCCCTCTCATGAAAGAAAGAAACCTCAGTCCATTTACAGTAACTCTTCTTTCAGCTCTCTCGCATGTTGTTGTTCTGTTGATTACATTCGTACTTATATTTGATATTTTTAGATCTTTATATCTTATTTATGTTTAAGGTTGGTACTCTGCTTCATGAATGAGAATATCCAAACCTCCTCCCTCTCTCTGTCTCCTTCCTCTTCAAACTTTTGCTTAATCTGTCTTCACCCTGTATTGTCAAGAAAGATATTATGTGCATTATTTCTGCAGCATATATAATCTTCCGTGTTTTACCTATGAATTATTTCTAAAGATTTTTAAAAAGAAAATGGTTTCACTAATGTACTAATTTGTGAGATTTGATATCAATCAGATTCTTCACCCTACCTAGAGAACCTGTTTTAATTTCTTTTCTCTCTCAGTCAATATTAATGTCTTCCTTCTCTTTGTGTTTGAAATTTGAAAAATGTGCTATGTTTGTGTGCTGGTTATTTTGTGTACAATCTGTGGACCTTTCAGCTGAATTGTCATCCTTTCTTTGACTCTGAATTTTTAATTCATTGCTTCTCTGTTAATTGTATATCCTCCCTTTTCTGTTCTCTCCTACTAGACGGTCTATTCATTGTCTTTTTGAACTTGCTAGACTAGTGTTTTCTTTTTTCCTCTGATAAAATTTCTCAAGTGTTCTGTGGCTTCCATTATTGATTACTTTAGCACTTCAGCAGTTTATCACCAGAAAATGATTATAATACATCACTGCTGTCAATTAAGAATACAGGAAAGAATGTGGGCAAAGTCCTTACCTCATTGCTGATTATTTAACTCCAAATTCATGTTACTGGACTGTATACTTACTGCACTTCTTTACTTTATGAGAATCCTAAGCATAACAGAATATGAAGTCCAAATATATGTTGCGGAGTGCTTTTGTCTTTTCATCAAATCATTGTTTTAGAGGAGAAAGATTTTTACCCCTCTGTACCCATAAAACAAACAAATAGCACTTATTTGCTATTTTCTGAGACTTTAGTTCTAATGACTGACTTCATATGAATCTATCTCTGCCAATTACTTAAATATTTTAAAATTCTGTTAAATATCAAAGATGCAGAGTATATTTAAATTGTCTTTTATGACTTTTCTCTTTATAACCTTATATCACTTTTTATTTTCCTTCTCCTTTAGTAAGATAGCTATGTTTTAATACAGCACCCTTAAAAAGAATTTTGAAAAATATCTACCAGAGTTGCTCATTCTGAGAACAAATGGAATCTATTTGGAATTGGTGATAATGGAGAGACACTTGTCTTTCATTAGTTTCAAAGATTAATTATCTTAGTCTTACAAAAGGTGTTTGGTCTTGGGGTGAAATGAGCTGTAGACTGATATGAGCTCTGCCTAGGCTGTGACCCCCTGGGTAAGTAGCTTCTTCTCCCTGAGTCTGTCTCTTGTCTATAAAAGGAACAAAAGGGCATCATTGTTTTCTGTTCTAAAACCCTATGGTTCTGTGTTAAACCAACTAACATTTTCCAGGAGGCATTGATATGGTTGCTTTACATTGACAGGTGTCCAGATTCTACTCGGCCTGAAACAGTGCGCCCTTGTCTCCTCCCATGCAGAAAAGACTGTATTGTGACTGCTTTCAGTGAGTGGACACCCTGCCCAAGTGTGTGCCAACCAGGTAGGGGGAGGTTGTTTATTTAGTTCTTTTGTTCCTAATTCCTGGTTGTTTCCTCCTCTGCTAAATAAGTGAGAGTATGGAACATGAGCATCCTTCTTTTCTATTTGCCTGTCACCCTCAGAACAAGGTGAAGTTTGTAAATGAAATCTTGGAAATTCAGAGCCATTATAACTTGGCAGAAAAAACATAGTCAATTATTATAGCTCATCATTTCACTGGTTTGCATTCCAAGGAACTCATCTCTTACTACCCCTGATGTGTTGTTTGGAAGAGCCATTCATTATGATTCCTTATCCATCACAGTTTCTTGGTGCTTGGAACCTGACTCCCAGTGCCTTTATTAGACTACAGGAGTTTAACTAAGCTTACCTCACTATCTGTACTAAAACAAGACAAGAAATATGAAAAAGTGATAACAGGTATAGGAATTTCCAATAAAATATTTGCATTTCTTTATTTTGAGTGGTTATGCTTAATACACCAGTATATTTTAATATATTTGGGGGCTATTAACCAGAGTAGCTAAGTTCTAAAAAGACACATGGCTGTGCTTTGGTAAAATGACCTCCTCTTTCTCAGAAGAGCTTCCCCTGCCCCTAAGCTTACTGCAGGTCCCCAGTGAGCAAGCACATGTGGAGCTACAAATACTAGCAGTTGCAAAACTCCACTTCACCTATGACCAAGATATTAACTTATACCTCTCCCCAGATCTTATATGGAAACTTAGCCTGTGGATCTTAGCATTGCCAGGAGAAGAAAGGGCAACTTCAAAAAAAGAGAGGTTAGAGTAACATTGACCCTAGTGCTCAGGGTACAGAACTCACATCAACACAGCTTTGGTCTTCTCTTGGCATTGAAGACTTCTCCAGCAGGATATGTTTTACAGACTGTTGCTGAGCTAACCTTCTAGAAGATGGAAGGAAGAAGCATATGGTTCTGCAAAGAGAGACCGTTATAGAACTGAAAGTATTAAAGTCTTTCCTTGGAAAAGTCTAATCCTCTCCATCTAGGAGTCGCCACAACTCTTGGAGTCATAGATCTTCATTAGTTATGACAGAAATATGGTGACCAATATTGCTATAAATTTGACCACCCCTTTAAGCTACTTCTCAATTATTGGTAAAGGGTAGTGATAGCTGTTGATGAATGTCATCCTTAGCATCTTATATTGTAACAGTGGGCCAAAAAAAAAAAAAAAAAAAAAAGAAAACACAGCACTTTTGGTAGCTATTTTATTGCATCTTCTTAATGATCCCTTTTCACAAAATTAACATAATAATATCCAATGATCTCTGCTTCTGAATAGTCAGAAGTAAATAATTTGAATATGGAAGCATTTTGAAAGCATAGTAGAGTATGATCTTTTGAGAGGAACAAAGATCTTAACCAGAATTCTCTAAACTTTAATCTCAAATTAAAGATGAAAAAGTAAGTGTACTGGAATAGTCTGTTGAGCAGTTAGGGGCATATCATTTCCAGACAGAATATGGACAGTGCTGACCACTATTCTGAAATATTTGAATAACAACATCTGGGTGAGTGAATTTTGGAATTGCAGTGGCAATTCACCTGAAAAATGTCAAACACTGGAAGGCAAATATTGGGCAAATATTACTGAAAAAAAAAACAGTAGGATACAATAATCTATGATGATGAATTTTCATTAAGGTTCAGTTAATTTTGTTTTATTTTTTCCTCATGAATGTTTAGCATAATTCCTCTGTTTAGTGGTTATAAGAAATAAAAAGACTAACTTAAAAAGAATACATTATGATACCCAGATACTGGTTTTGGAGCTGTCAGGGTCTCTTGCACAATATTAACTTTATTGAGCCAATTGTTGTAATGGTCAGAGGTTACTTCAGTCACTGCTATTCTATATTCTAGAAAATTCCCTGCTATCTAAGAGTCTTCTCCTACCATTGGCTAGGAATGGAGAAATTATAATCATGTAAAATAATTTTTCTACCAGCCAGTAAAATTTTACTTCTATTTCCAGAAATTCAATTAGTTACCCAAACAGGTTCTATTATAGTGAAAATAGTTTTAAGATTCTGTAGTCTCTTTCAAACCTAGATAAGTCTTTTTACAGCTTACCAGCCAGGGGACCTGGAGAAGCAACAATTCAATTTTTAGATTTCTTTCAGCTTTCTGCTTCAATCCTATTTACCCTCATATTTGGTTTCTACCTTAGGGTCAATATATTATAAAATAACCACAGCTTAATTAGAGGAGATGATGAAAGGAAGAATATTGGAAGACATGGTTGCTGTAAACCTATGGTCCTCAAACTTTATTGCCTCTTACTGCCTGAAAGCATTGTTAAAATGCAGATTTTTCAGCTCTGTGCTGAGAAATACTGATTCAATAACTATAGTATGATTCCCAAAGAAGTTACCCCTGAATGGTGATTCACTTCTCTCTTTGTGGTAAAAAAAGGACTATAGATCTCTAAACAAACAATACCTATACTTTGAACATATGGCTAATCTCTCAGCTTCTTGAATGCATCATTTTCTTCCTAGCTAAAGAGTTGTCAAGTGTGGTGTCTAACACCAGAGACAAATGGCCATGGTTGATTTCTAGGGGTCGCTATGTGACTGTGGACTTAGTTCCCACGCTTGTAAAATAGGGTGTGTGTGTGTGTGTGTGCGTGTGTGTTTGTGCGTGTGTGTGCCTATTTGTCTGTGTGCAAAGCACATATTCTATTGCCTTGCATGGTGTAGGAACTGGGCAAGTATTCCTAGAGTTCTGCACCTAACCAACATTGCCTTCAACTATCCTTCCTTTCTGGACCCTCAACCTTTGAGTCCCTGGGGATCAGTTCTACAGTATTTTCCTGTGACAGCTACTCTCATCTCTCAGATTAATTCAGACCTCATTAAATAGCCCATTCCCTATATGACCCCCATACTAAATTTTCCCTGCTAATGGTGTTTTTGCTGGATTGTAAGTTTATGAATTTGGAGATCACTTCTTTCATCCTCTTCCATAGGTCCTCTAAACCCATCATTACATGGGGCTTAGTTTTTAATCAGTACATAATTATGGTGTGGACAAATGTCTTGTAAAGAGCTAGAAAGCTGGGTATTTGAATCCAGGCAGTCTGTTATCTGTCCTTGAGCATGTCTTTCAAAAGATAATTTGGAAAATGGTACTCTTTAAACAGAATTTGTCAAACTTAAAAATTTTAAAAGTCCCTGGGGATCTTAAGATGAATCAGACATAAATATAAATATATATATAATATATTCTAAGACATAGATATCTTTTATATATGTGTATGCATATATATATATGATAATGTTAGTACATGATGTTAACACTAATTCAGACCTAGAAGGGCTGGGATTATACCTTTCCACACACTTCCAGATGATACCTGTATGTTGGTTACACAGTTCCAGCTAAGGATAACTTTGTAGATGTTTTTGAGCAAAGCACTGAAGTGGTCACAGTTGTAAAGTGATTGGTGCTGGAGCAGCAGGTAATGACACAGGTAGGGTGGGGTGTGGGTGGAGGGAAGTAGTTTCACCTAAAGTGAGAGTTCAGAATGAAAGACTTCCATGGGTGAGATTGGAGGAAATCTTATTTTGAAGCCTTCTCTCAGATTGGATCATCAGAACTGAGAAAAGGGAGATTCTGTGATTCCCAAACTTGACTGCACCGGGAAACCAACTGGAGCGCTCTAAAATAAATTGATGCTGGTACTCCAAGATATTATAATTTAATAGGTTTGTGATATAACCCAGAGTCACTGGATTATGTGAATCACAAGCCAAATCCTTTCCAAACTGGAAAATAAAGGTACTGTCAGTGGGTTGAGTACGATAGGCTCACTAGTATTATGTACCATAATGATGGGTGCTTTGTGGCAGGTTTTATTTGGTCCTGGTTGGGTTCATGAATTAAATCCTTCTGAGTTCAAATTTTAAGTTCCAGTAATAAATTGATTGTATAATGAAAATATTGTTGGGTACTTTTTAATGGTTATTTTCTCTTCTGCTTTTTTTTTTCTTTGCCTATAAAGCAAATGCCTGCCTAAAATACCTAGTGGCATTTGCTTAATAATAGCAAATGTTTAATTATTGTAGAGGTTCTCACATCTGTGGAGTGTTTTCAGGGGACAGATTTGGGACTCATCTTATCCCACCTTATTGATAATCTCTTCATATTAAAGGGACGTTTGCAATATTAAAATTCTCCATACTTTACTCTGTGTTTTCCACAAATTCTTCTTAAGTGAATGAGATTACAGGTGCACACTTATTGCTATATTATTTGCCAGGTGACTTTATATACATTTTAAGCAACTGGAAGAGTTGATTGATAGTTGTTTGCCTGGATTGTGTTGTATATTATCTTGTCTATTTGCTCATATACCATCATGCCTGATGTTTTTAATTTTATGTCAAATCGGTAGTGATTTTCCAAGATTTCTTGCAGGCAACTTGTATATAGGCTCGTTTTATATTATCAACATTTTTATGTGAATTTTAGATATTAGTAAAATTAATATGTTAATATAAACATTAATGACTAATAAGCATGTATGTTTCTATTTAATAATCAAGTACAGTTATTAACTGATGACCACTCTTGTCTTTATTACCATTAGCCTCCCTTCTACTGCCAGTAGACTAGCTTGAAATAATTCACACACACACTCAAAGACTACATCAAAGGGAGAAATAAGTAAAGTTTATGGGTATTAGGTTGGCAAATAAAATATATGACATGTTCAAAACAGTTCTTCCTGTAAATTCCTAAATGGTATGGAGCTAATGGTTATGTGTCAGTCTCAGTACTAAAAGGTTGAGGGAGCTCCTGTAACATTCATATCTCAGGAGTAAGTTTAATGATCACAGTTATAGAAAGGTCAAAGTAAAACCGTGAGTGAGAATTTGTAGGAAACAATTTGGTTGTACACTTTGCACCTGTGTCAAACCTATGGCATTTTTCTTGGAGTTTCCCATACCAAAGATAGTAATATTATTTTAATGCCTAGGTATTGTTTGTTAGATAGTGGTTAAGAGTATAAACTCTCAAGTTATACTTCTTGGGTTAAGACCTCATCATTGCAATAAAAGTCATTATAACTTTAAACTCACTTTAATTCTGCTGCATTTTGATTTCTTCTTTTCTAAAATATGATTATATTAGCAACCACTTCATAAAGTGAAATATATATCCTATATTAGGGATAAATGATAATAGAGCATAAGAAAAGACTGTCAGTCACATGCAACTTTATTATCATCATTGCATCATTATTATCATCATATGTAAGTTTCTTAGGATCACGGAACTTGTTTTTTTATTAGATTGTAGTTCTCTGCAGTATCTAGTCCTTCACATCCTGGTGCTAAGCACTTATATCCATGTCTGCCTATTTCTAGGCTAAATAATAAAATCTACAGAATAAGAGTCCTCTGATTTCATTAATAAACTTCCTGTGTTTCTCATGATGCCTGCCACATGAGGGACATTCAAAATTGTTGCTGAATGAGTGATGAAATAAACTCTACCTTTTCTCCACAAATAGTTCCTATCCCTATAAATTTTGCTTTCACTTGGATGAAGTCACAATATTAACAGTCTCCATGGGTGGCAGAGTTGGGTGGTGATTTGTTCCCTTTAGTCGATAATTTAAAGGCCAAAGATCACTACTTGGCCTCCGCACTCAATAAATAATCCTAAAAATTTTGTTAGAGGAATGACAAACATGTATGCTTGTATATATTATAGTCCTCTTCCCAAACTGAGGACTTCTGCTGATAAAATGCATGAAAGATACTTTCTCTCAATCCATAACATAAACAAAATATAATAGATATATTTTTATTGATCTGATTTTTTCTTCCATGCATTTTTTCATTAAAATTTCATATCTTGTCTATTCATTAATTCATACATTTATTTTTCCTATTCATTATTTCACACATTTATTAATTCACACTTTTTTTTCCTTTTGTTTACTGTTATTTTTAATTAAGTCATGAGTTTTCCAGAGAAAGCAAAGCCTATTTGCTTGCTGGTTGTTGAAGACATTTCCTACCAGAAATATCAAAAGGTAAATTGTCTATAGGAAATGCAGCAGCAAAGGGTGTTATGTTGGAATGCAAAATCAGGGCCATGTTATCAGGGGAGGAGGACAGGCTTTTTCCAAAAAAAAAAAATCCTTTTGCCAACTTTTCTAAACCAGAGAAAAGCCTTTACCTTTCAATCTGAAACAAAACAGAGGAAAGCCATTAATAACCTTTAAGCTTCCACACAAAATTTACCTTTGTCATTTTTTTTATTTTATTTTTTTATTGTACAAATTGGGTAAATAATTTTAATTTTCTTGGCCTGATTTTTTAAAAAATTTATTTATTTTAATTTATACATATATATTTCATATCAATCACATCATTGTGGTCCCTGAGGGTCCCCTACCACCTCCCCTCCCTGGCCACTCCAGCTGGTCCCCTTACCTTTGTCATTTAGATACCTGTTGCTTTTATCTACCCTAGGCCCTCTCCCAAACTAAAGGAAAAAAAATAAACCTCTTAGAATTATTTTACCATCTTACAGCCTTTGCTAGGTCATTCCAAAGCCAAATCAAACTCTTAAAGTGATCAAACTATTTATTACTAAGCAAGCAAATGCTTTAAGTTGTAGGGAAAGGGAGGCAGGCATTTTATTAAAAATTCTTGTGCCTGCTTTTTCTAAACTAGAGTCAAACCTTAACCTATTTCAAGCTGGGCAAAAAAGCCTTTGTTAACTTTTAAGCTATCACACAGTAGTTACCTTTGTCATTCACTAATTAATTAATTAATTAATTAATATGTGTGTGTGTGTGTGTGTATATATATGTTTCACATCTTTGTATTCCCCCGGGATCTCCCACCACCACCACCCCTGACCACTCACCGCCATATCCCTCCACCCCAAGTGGTTGTGGTCTTTAGTTTGGTTGTTAGCTTGTTATGACTTTTCCTCCTGGCCTTTTGCTTGTTTTTCCTATTACCCATATATTAGTGAAACCATTTGGTTTCTGTCTTTTTCTTTCTGACTTGTTTCTGCGAATATGATTTCTTATAGGTACATCCAAGATATCACAAATTCATCAAATTTGTCATTTTTAATTGATGAGTAAACTTTGTCTACAGCCATACCACCCTGTGCCCAATCTTGTCATTCAAATACCTACAGCTTTCCTGGTGTCCCAAGGCCTCTCCCAGACCGGGGCGGGGGGGGGGAACTTTCAGAACATTTTATACTATGGGTTCTTCTTCGTCAACTGCAGCCACCTTACTATGCTTCCAAAGCCAGACCTTTCAAACATAGACCAAATTCTTATAAAGTAAACAAACTATTTACTTCTAAACAAACTGATTACCTAAATATGTGCTACAAGACAAACATAAAAATCCCAGTTACCCCACACTTGTTCAAACTGTCCTTTAGTTTCTGGTCACCTCCCCTCATGTCCAATCAATCTGAGTTCAGCAACACATGTTCCAAACACAGGACATCCCTCTTTTCCTCCTTTGCCATGTTTCAGATTCTTCCAAGCACATGGAGAAAGAACATGATGTTTTCTCCTTCTTCTTGCGTCATCTGCCTTACTTAAGGCAGTAGAAAACTCCAAGAACTCCAAGACATAGGAACCTGTAGCAGGTCTTCTTAGGTCTCCTCAAGGTCTCTCCAAAAGCATTTGAGAAAACTAAATAAGACAAACTCCAACACAGAGTTCAGAATCATTTAGCACACACTCTCAGCTTACACATACTTACACATACTAAGACCATTAGTCCACCAGCCTGGGCCCAAAGCCACTGGCCTCAGACTGCATGGCTGAGGCAGCCTGGACTCACATTTTCCTTCTTCCAAAATGCTGAATCTCAAAATGGCTGATGATACCTCTCTTCTTCTCCTCATCCCTTTTATATCATTTTTTTTGGTTTCCCACATTTCCATGAACAGCCTTGTCAGTCATGTCACATTATTACAAATAGCTTGTCCCCCCCCCCCCAGCTTTCTGAAAGGAAATTCTAATGAAGATCACCAACACACCTTAGCATGTCCTCCTTGAAATTTACAATTTAAAGCAACCGGGATATAACTCTACCTTTTCCCCTAGCTTATCAATGTATGTATCAGCTATGTTAATGAAGGTACCCATGGGGTTACCCTCCAACATTTAGACTCTTTCAGCACACACCATCAGCTTACCCATGCCAAGGCTCATGAAATCAACTGCCCCAGACCATTGCCTGTTCACAGTTAAACCTCATGGTTACTCTGTTTTTCTGTCTAGGCGCAGCCCATACTGCTCCCAAAGGGTAGCCCTATGGCTGCCCCCAAATCACAAGTCTCTCATCAGCCCAGACCAATTCTCATGATCCACAGTCTGACTCTTTCTCTCTGCCTCAGCTGTGGACCTACAACCAGACCTCCATCTTCACAATGTGGCAAATCCTGCCTGTCTTCCCTTGGGTACATTTATCCCTTCTCTTTGTTCCTCACTCCCTTTTAGAAGGGAGGCCCTGTCAATCTCCTCACACCACAAAAGCTTTGTTTTTCTTTCTCTTTCTCTTCCTATCCTTTTGAAAGAAAACCATGAATTTTAATGAAGACCAGCAACCACACCTTGGCATAGTCAACATAAGCCTTGTTCACCTGAACCTTGACCTAATCAAGTCAGAAAATCAAATCTTGAAAATATTGTCAAGTCCTTGAAATTGACAAGTCTAAAGCAAAAGGGAAGTAACTCCTATTTCCTAGCTACACAATGTCACTATCAGTACATAACATCAGTTATGTTAATGGCAGATACCACTTCAACAGCCGCATGTATCTTTCATTGATGTAGTGACCAGAGTAAAACTTAAAGAAATTCAGCAGGTTTTGAAGATATGATCTATTGACTCCCAAATCAACATTACATATGATTCTTTTTGTTTTTTCATAATATATATATATATATATATATATATATATATATATTTCACATCATTGTGATCCCTGGGGGTCACCCACCACCTCCCCTCCCTGGCCACTCCAGTTGGTGCCCTCCCCCAGTTGTGTATTTTCATTTAGTTGTCCATATATTAGTGAAAAATTTGGTTTCTCTTTTTCCTTCTGACTTGTTTCTGCCAATAGGATTTCTTCTAAGTACATCCTTGTTACCAAAAAAATCATCAAATTTAGTCATTTTTAATTGATAAATGATATTCCATTATATATATATATATATATATATATATATATATATATATATATAAGATGTGATAGATAGATATATATATCTATCACATCTTTTTCATTCAGTCTTCTGTCTTGGGGCATTTGGGTTGTTTCCATGTCCTTGCAATTATAAATAGTGCTGCAATAAACATCCAAGCACAGGTGTCCCTTTGTACCAACATTGAGGTCTCCTTTGGGTAGATTTCCAGAAGAGTAGTTGCTGGGTCAAATGGTAGTTCCATTTTCATTAATTTGAGGACCCTCCACACTGCTTTCCATAGTTGTTGGACCAGTTTACATTCCCACCAGCAGTGTAAAAGTGTTCCTTTCTCTCCACATCCTTGTCAGCACTTGTTGTTGTCTGTTTTTTGGATGTGGGCCATTCTTACTGGTGTAAGGTGGTATCTCATTGTGGTTTTGATTTGCATTTCCCTGATTGCTAGTGACGTTGAACAGTTTTTCATGCACCTATTGGCCATTTGGACTTCCTCTTTGGAGAAGTGTCTTCTTAAATCTTCTCCCCATTTTTTAACTGGGTTTTTGCTTTGTTTTTGTTAAGTTCTATGAGTTATTTGTGTCTTTGTTATCAGACCCTTATCACTTGTATGGAGGGCAAAAATTTTTTCCCACTTGGTTAGAATTCTTTCTGTTGTCTCTTTTGCTGTGCAGACATTTTTTAGTTTGATGTAGTCCCAGCTGTTTATGTTTTCCTTCATTTTTTTTGTTATGTATGGATGTGGCCAAAAATGAATTTCTGAATTGTAACTCATGAAGGGTTTTGCCCAGGTTTTCCTCTATGTTTTTTTATGGTTTCAGGTCTTATGTCTAAGTCTTTTATCAATTTTGAGTTAGTTTTTGTACATGGCATGAGAGGGGTATCTTGGTTCATTTTTTTGCTTGTTTTGGTCCTGTTTTCCCAACACCATTTATTGAAGAGGCTGTCTGTATTCCAATGTAGGTTTTTCACTCCTATGTCAGAGATTAGTTGACTATATAGGTGTCAAACTGTTTTAATTAATTAATTTTAATTACTATGGCTTTGTAGTATAGTTTGAAGTCTGAAATAGTAATTCCTTCATTCTCTCTTTTTCTGGTCAGGAGTTTTTTGTTAATCAAGGTGTTGAACTTTATCAAATGCTTTGTCTACATCTATTGATAAGACCATATGGTTTTTGGTCTTCTCCTTGTTGATTTTGTGGACTATATTAATTGATTTTCGAATGTTGAACCATCCCTGTGCCCCTGGGATAAATCCCACTTGGTCATGGTAAATAATGCTTTTTATACATCATTGGATTCAATTTGCCAGGATTTTATTTAAAAAATTTGCATCCATGTTTATTAGAGAAATTGGTCTATAGTTTTCTCTCTTCATGCTGTCTTTATTTGGTTTTGGTATGAGAGTGATGTTTGCTTCATAGACTGTGTTTGGCAGTTTTCCTTCTTTCTCAATTTTTTTGAAAAACTTTGGTAATGCAGGCATTATTTGCTCTTTGAATGTCTGGTAGAATTCGTTTGTGAAGCCATCTGGTCCTGGGTTTTTGTTTTTAGGTAGAGTTTTGATGAATGCTTCAGTCTCACTGCTTGTAATTGGTTTGTTTTAGTTCTCTACTTCATCTTTGTTTAGTTTTGGGTGGTTGTATCTTTCCAAGAATCTGTCCATCTCATCCAGGTTGTTGTATTTGTTTGCATATAGGTGTTCATAGTAGTCTCTGATTATCCTTTGGATTTCTGATATGTCTGTTGTAATTTCTCTTTTATTTGTAATCCTGCTTATTTGAGTGTTCTTTCTTCCTTTATTTGTGAGGTGTGCAAGGGGTTTATCAATTTTATTTATTTTTTCAAAGAAACACCTATTGGTTTTGTTGATTTTCTCGATAGTCTTTTTGATATCTACGTTGTTTATTACTGCTTTTATTTTTGTTATTTCTTGTCTTCTGCTGGGTTTTGAGTTTTTTGTTGTTCCGTTTCAAGTTCTTTGAGTTGGGAGATTAGGTTATTTCTTTGGTTTTTTCTTGCTTTTTGATATGAGCCTGTATTCCTATGAACCTTCCTCTTAAGAATGCTTTTGCTGAGTCTCATACATTTTGGAATGTTGTGTCTTCTTTGTCATTTGTTTCAAAGAAGGTTTTAATTTTTTCATTAGTTTCCTAAGTTACCCAGTCTTCATTTAGTGACATGTTATTCAGTTTCCATGTGTCGGCATTCTTCTTGCTTTCTTTTTATTGTTGATTTCTAGTTTGATGTCTTTATGATCAGAGTAAAAAGTTGGTACTATTTTAATCTCTGTATATCTGTTAATGTTTGCTTTATGTCCTAATATGCGATCAATTTTTGAGAATGATCCATGTGCATTTGAAAGCAATGTGTATTCTTTTCTTTGGGGATGCAGTGTCCTGTAAATATCTATTAGGTCCATATGGTCTAGATCTTCATTTAGAGCTTTTGTGTCTTTGTTTAGTTTTTGTTGTTGATCTGTCCTTTGGTAAGAGTGGTGAGTTGAAATCATCTACCACATATGTGTTTTCACTAATGTCTGTTTTCAGGGCTGTTAGTAGTTGTTTGATGAAATTTGGTGCTCCCTCATTTGGTAAGTATATGTTAATATGTTATTGACCCTTTTACCAATATATAGAATCCCTCTTTATCCCTTGTCACCTTTTTATAGCTTAAAGTCTACTTTATCATATTAGTATGGCTGCTCCTGCTTTCTTCTGGGGGCCGTTTGCTTGCAGATCTTTTTTCCAGCCCTATACTTTTATTCTGTGCTTATATTTTGTGTTAAGTGTGTTTTCTGCAGGCAGCAGAATGTTGGGTTTTGTTTTTTGATCGACTCTGCTACTCTATGTCTTTTGATTGCTGAATTTAGACCATTGACATTTAGGGTGATGACTGATACTTGCTGTTCTGGTGTTGATTTTTGGAGGGTCATTTTGAGGTTAGGGTTTTCTCTCTTTTTTTTTTTTTCTATTACTGATATTTGAGATTCTGAAGTCAGTTTTTTAGTTGTCATTTTGAAGTTCTGATTAGCTTCCTTGTTTTGATCTTTCTGCTTATTCTTCTGTTAGTTTTAATCTTAGAGTTTCTTGCAAGATTTCTTAGAGTGGTGCTTTAGTGGTAGCAAATTTCTGGAGGCTTTGCTTGTCTGAGGTTTTTATTCTTCCTTCATAGAGGAAAGAAAGCTTTGCAGGGTAGAGTAATCTTGGCTGGCATTTTTTGTCTTGGAGTTTTTTGAAGAAATGACTCCATGCTCTCCTTGCTTGGAGTGTTTCTTCATAGAAGTCTGAGGTCAGTCTAATATGTTTTCCTTTGTATGTTATCTGTTTCTTTTCTCTAGCCAATTTCATTGTTTTTTCCTTATCCTGGATACTTGGGAGTTTTACAATGATGTGTCTTGCTGTGGTTTTTCTTTTGTTGATGTAGTTTGGTGTTCTTTTGGCTTCCTGGATGTCAAATTTTATTTCCTTTTTCAGGATTGGGAAGTTTTTCTTGGACCCCCATAATTCTTATGTGTCCTTTCTTTGAGGAATTGGACAGATCTGAGTTTTTCTTCTATTTCCTTACATTGTGTGTCTCTCTGTTTTTCTTCTTCCTCTCAATTTTGGTGTCCTCGAGGGTACTTATTCTTCAATTTCATCCAATCTGCTTTTATAACTTTTCCCTGCATTTTTTTAGCTCTTCTGTTGCTCGCTTTAGATCTTGGGTTTCTTTGTGATTTTTCTTTAGGTATGCAATATTATTATTCAATTCTTCAATTATTTTATCTTTGCTGATGTTTTATTTCTTAATTTTTTCCATTTCCTCTAACTCGTTCAGTTTCTCTGCCATACTCACTTGTATTTCTTTGCATTTTTCTAATTCTTCCCCTAGCTCTTTGTATGTTTGTAACATGCATAGGTTCAGCTCCTTGTCTGGGAGGTGGCGCATTTCTTCAATGTTATATTTGTTGGTTTCTAGCATTCATCTTTCCTTCATTGGTGTATTGGTTTCTGTGGGGTTTGCTTTGATGTTTGCCTTTTTCCTTTCCTGTGCTTTGCTTTCACACTTCCTCCACATATTTTGAGTGACTATGGCTCTAGTATTGGCTGGCATGATGATTGGAGTCTTCTAGTACTATGTAGTTGAATCTGACTTTGGGTTTATGTAGCTGAGGTGTGTAATTTTTTTGTTTCCTTTGGCTAATTTGGGTGGGCATTTCCTTTTCCCTGGGCATACATGATAGATGGATGTGTATGCTTTCATGCACTTTGTCTTTTTTCTCCTAGTATTTACATTTTATGCTAGGTGGGATGACACAACAATTCTGCATTCCCCTGAGAGGGACTCTGGTTAGTAGGTGCTATAGGACTTCTGTGGTTCTTTTTGGAGGGGGACTATAGGTGTCCTTTGTTGTTGTTCTTTTGTTGTTAGTTCTTCTGTTGGGTTATTTTGTCTGTGCTGGGGCTGCTTTGTGGCCTCTGACCTCTATGGGGGTTGCTAGGCTGCTAGCCAAGTGCCCTTCCCTGCCTAGGGACTGATTTGAAGGTGATATCTTCCTGGCTGACTCTACATGTGGTTCTTAATAAAACTCTCAGAGATTCTGATTTTGAAATCAAGACAAGGGTCTCAAAATCTAAATTTAAAGCAACCACCTTCATCAATCTTAGGTACATTAAACTTTGAGAACCACTGGACTTTAGAAACTTATTTTAACCATTAATCCATTTAGCTAGTAGATTCTCTAAGAGATAGGTAACATGCGTTTATCAGCATTCTCATCAAATCTACTTTGGTTTTCAAGGATATGAGATCTTTAGGTTACATTTAGTAACAAAGAACTTGTTGTATAAACATAACAGATGCCAAAACATAGGAAAAAATTATCTCCATGTGGATATTATGGGAACCAGGAGTGCAAATGGAAACTGGGGGTCCTCTCTTCAACTCTCAAGGATATATGATTGTGTGCTCTGCTTCTATGTTCCTCTATCTGTCTGACAGCTTGCTCTGAATCTCTTCTAAGTAGCAGATATGGAGTCCCAGTATGATGGTCCCAGATGCATCTCTACAAAGCATTTTAAACCAAGTGCTCAGTATTGACAGAAACTTCCTGTGGGGTTCAGTTTAAGGAGAAAGATAATCGGATAGCTCAGCTTGTGTCACATACTGTTCTTATCACACAGTTTATGAGCAACCCCCTCAGGGCAGGGGCCATTTGAAAATGGTCAGGAGGAACATCAGTGCAGAGTGGCAGCAGGGAGTGAATCTGGAAGAATACACCTCAGACAGGTGCAAGCTTATTCACCATAGAGCTAGACCTCTCCTAGACTCCCCAGCTCAGCTCCAGGGCAGAGAATTTAGAACCTAATGTCTTCTCTTCCTTTGTATTCATTACCCTGTAGATGCTGAAGTATATTGGCAGAGGAGTGGCAAATCTCACCAGCTTGTTTCTAATGCAAAGGCCATCTCATTTTCATTTCAGAGATTCAGCTTGGGAAGAGAGCTGTTGTAATTTAGGTGGAAATATAGATAAGGAAAATGAAGCTCCAGAGACTACAAATGCAGTTGAATATCAAACACTTTTATATAGAAGAGTCTTGGAAGAGAGAAAGCTTTCACCCTGAGCGTGATCTAGGCCAGATAGTTTACTTCAAACAAACAAAATTTGCAGTCATTCTGTGTGTATTTGAATTCTTATCAAAATGCCTAAGCAATAATTCCTATCACAGTTTCTCATAAGCAGTGTTGTCTTGGTAGTCTTAGAAAATAAGCAAACATACCTAACAAAATCTAATAAATAAAAAAGAAAATAAACAAATGTAGATTCAACTCATGGACTTTGGTGCTTTATTCCTGATATCCAATGATATGCCTTCTTAGTTTGCATCTAAATGTTGCCTTAAAGTATTATTAATCTCCTTCATTCAATGGTTAAGCTATATTACCATAAGTAAATCCTGTGGTTCACATGGATATCCATAAAGATTTGTTGTTGTCCTTAATGGCAAAACTCTGTGTGTCTTTGAACTTGAATGTTTTTATTTTCAAAATGATTTTATTTCTGGCTGGATTCTGTCTCACCTCTCTGGAATTCTCTACAGATAATACAGCATAATCCTATCTGCCTTTATAGGTAAATGAGTTACCTTTCAGAAACCAGGTACTCATTTCATTTAGTTTATTTTTATACTTTCAATGCACTTCCTGTAATAAAACAGAATTAATTAGTGTTGATTTAGTTGAGGTACTTTTTTTTTGCCTTTGGTTCAATTTCAATAAGATTCTAAGTTACATTATGGTTTATGGAGGATTTTAACATTGAATTAGCTCATATGATGGGAGATTTACTAACTGTTTAACTTGTTTTTCATATTGAAGCTTACAGTTAAATGTGAAGTTAAATGTTAGTATTTTTATGTGGCAGTTTGGAATTCCAGGTCTTATAAGAATATTCAATTATTTATATATGGGAACAAATAAAAAAGGCGTTAAATTTATGTTCAAAATTAAGTAGATTGCTCATGGTTTAGATAAACAATTTTAAATGTTCCTTAAAAATATCATCATTAAACATCTGATAATCTCTTGAAATTTCTTCAAAATCAAGTTGTTACACAGAGCTAGTTCAAATATAATGTCTATTGAATAACACGTTTACATGGCAAGTTGCAAAATATTCCCCAAAAAGTGTGTGAGGAATGATAGATTCTATGCCATTGGAGATCTTTCCATGTTAAATTTAATTTGCTTTGATACTTAAGTTATGCTCATTATAACTTTAATATAAAACATGGTTGATAACAAAGTAGGAAAGTAGACTGCATGTATGTGTGACAAGTCCTATAGAGGTGTGTTAATTTCTAATCTGACCCAATAGTCTCCTCTTCTATTGCTAAATAACTACAGTGCTTTTTGAACTGATATTTGGGTATATTCAGTTTAGCATTAATTACTTTCTGTCTTGAATGCTCTCTAATTTCTTTATGTAGAGTAGAAAAAGCTTGGCCTTTGAATCTAGCATGCATGTGCTGGACTCCTGGTTTTGCCACTTCTCATATGTGTTTTCTGAAATTTAGTTAACCTCTCTCATCCTCTCTAGGCTCACCTGTGACATAGTATTCAGCACCTGTAATAATATTTGTTTTTTAGGGTTTTCTTATCATACATCAAGATGTTGACTTAAAAATAGTTGCACATTAAGTCAAAATTTCCTCCTGGTCCTATGTTTCATAGTTCATCTCCCTTAACTGAGTTGTATGATCCATGAGTACTCAAGCTCAGATCAAAAACATTCTTAAATTCATAAATAGAAGATACTTAGAAATATGAACATATTCGTGTAGAGAAAGGGAGAGCTAGAGAGAGCAAGGGCAGGGGAAGAAGGAGAGAAAAGGGAAAAGAGTGAGAGAGACTTTTTTCTAGCACCATAATTATAGTTTACTAAATACATATTGTGTGACATTGCAAGGAAGGAAGACCAACAAACCAATAAACTCACATATACTCTTGAACTTTGTGGAAGTCTGGCTTTCCTACCCACATTCAGTAAAAATAGAGAGTCAAGACAGAGCAAGATGAAATTATCAACTAATTCTTAATCCTACGATTAGACAGGTTTGATTGCTGGGTCACAGCCTGTGTTGGAGACCTAAGAACTTAGTGATCATGACTCATTGAAAACCAGAATATGTGCTCACCTGAGCAGATGTGTCTCAAAGAAGAGGAGAGGGAAATGAGAGCTATATCCACCTTTTTTTTTTCTTCCAAAGACAAGATTTAAATTTTGTCCTTCCAAAAGGAGACAGGTAAGGATAGTGGCAAGAGCACAGGCACAACAAGGGCCATCTCCATTTCCGATGAAGGGATCAACAGGAGAACTCTGCCTATGCAACTGTTTCTAAAATTTGGTTGAGGCAAACCCTTCCTTCCAAGACTTCCTGTACTTTACTCTCTGGTCAAGCTTGTTCCATCATTCCTAGACTTTCACTTGCTCTTTCTTTACAATGCTCTTCTTATGGTGCTTTTTGATCAACACTTTATTTTTGTTTCAAAGGTTCTGCTTCAAAAAATCTTTCCTAACAGCCTTCTAAGAAATCACCTTTTCCCCTCTCTTTCTTGCTCAATACCCTGTGTTATTTTTCTTACCATTGTCCCTAGGAAGCAAGATACTTTTAATACATTGAATAGTGTCTGCCTCAAAGTAAGAGTTAGAATATTTACAAGTGTATGATAGTGGATTAATGTGTCATTAACTGAGAAAACCTCTTTTTAGTGCTTACTCTATACCTAGTTTTGTATCAAATGCTAATAATAATATAAGCAAGATGAAGTTCCTCTAACAAGTGTCTTATTGGTAGAGGATTCAAGTAAGTAAAGATATTTTTTCTATATAAAGAAGCACAGGTTGTTATATCATCAAGACAGAGAGTGTCTTGCTCTAGTTATATTGTCAGAGAACATTGGCATATCAGAAAATTTCAAGTAAACACAAGGTGAAGTAGCTTATAGATAGATGAGTGGATGGCAACACAAGAGACAAGATTATATTTTAATTAAATGAGTTGCAGGCAATTTATTATGCTTGGGGTACATACTACATATGGGGAGTGATAAGAAATAGTGTTAGAAATATACGCAGAATACTGCCTAAGAAGAGAATTTATGTCATTAAGTGAGTTTGGGCATGATCTGGAATTATGATCAAAAATTTGAATTTTAAGCATGGGCCTGATAAGATCCAACATTTAAAAAAAAATAATACAGTACATAAAATAATGAGGTTAGACAGCATGGTAAGCCAGTGGGGAAATTATGAGGTATTTCAATCACCAGGACAAGAAATGAGATAAATTATGTTCGTGAATTAAAAAATAGCTTGACATTGTTTAATGTGTTTAATGTTTTCATGACCCAGTATGCTGAGATCTTTGTCCATCTTATAGAATTCATGAATCTGGATGACTATAAGCTGTCTCACCTGCTCAAGAAATTTAAGTGCTAAATGAGAAAAAAACCAGCAGGTAACTATCAGAAGTGCAAGGTAGAACTCTTATTAATCACCTCTCTTCAGTTGTTCTTCTAAAGTACAGGAACCCCAAAGACTGAGAGATGCCATTTGATCTTGTCAGGATCAGCACCATAACTTGCAGGAGCTAGTGAATGAAGGAAATGTGGGCGCCTTGCTCAAAAATTATTAAGACTTTCTAGAGGACTATAGTAGTACATTACAGTTAGAGTGTAATGTACTCCGAAACCCTCTCCTGGGCCCTTGTGAACTTGCATAAATTCATGTACCCATGACACTGGTCATGGTTCTGATCCTCTTTGGCTTTCTGTGGGGATCAGGAGGCTAGCTGGCTGAGTTCTATTTCCTGGGAGTATTGCCATATTCAGTGATTAGCACATTAACACACATTGTTTTCTTGGATTGTGCTTTCTGCATGCAGATGAGACTATTCAAGTAAAGGACAGATTAGGAATAAATGAGGTACATTTTGGTGATAGGCAGCAAAGCAGATATGAAGATATATTATTAACCCAGATTATTTGAGTATTAACTTTTCTACCACTTATTAGATACAAAATGTTTCTGTACCTTCATTCTCTGACCTACAAAATGGGAAGGATAGGAATCAGTGTCTTAGGGTTACTATGAAGATTGAGTTGATCCATATAACTCACTTGTAATATAAACAAACCATGTAAATATGTGAATTCCTTTCTTATTGCTTTGAAGATTATACCCTGGAAGGTCAACTTATTTGGTTTTATCCATGGAGAACAAATAGTACAAACACTCAACATAAAGTTTCTATTAAATGAACAGAAATACTAACTACTAATATGAATATGAGTGGATTTATAAATCATTTGCTGTAATATTTTCATTTCTTTCCTGTCCCAAACCCATAAAGATATTGTCTTGTATTTTTCTTTGGAAATATTTACATGTATCTAATTGTTCATTTTTATGTATGCTATAGATAGTCCAATGTATTTCCTCATAAGGAAACACTAATCTCCTACCTAATATTCCCTTTTCCTCCCAGCTCACATAGTGCTCCAGCCAATCTCCCTTGCTATTTCTAGAATTTGACTCTGAAGTATTGCACATACTGTTCACTATGCTTAGATATCTAGTCCCTTAGATATTCTACAGATGACTTCCTTTCTTCATGTTCATGTTCAAACATTTTTTCATCATTGAGGATTTTGAAGTTTAAAAGTAGAGTTTATTCCCTGCTCACCACACATATTTCCTAGGACTCCCTGATACATTTGTTTCTCACACAACATTTAATTGCTATATGAAACCCTAGATACTTATGTCCATGTCTTTGATCCATTTGCATTTATTTTTGTGCATGGAGTTAGAGAATGATCCAACTTTCTTCTCTTATATGTTTCTGGTTTTCCCAATATATGTTAATACATCCCAATACGAAATTTCCAATTGTATGATCTTCTTTATCATTAATTAAATATTTCAAGATGTATGGGTTTTTTGTAAACTCTCTGTTTTGTTCAGTTGATCCACATGTCTGTTTATATTGCAATATCATAATGTTTTAGTTGTTGTTACTTTATAGTTTTAAGTTAGGTAAAATATATATGCAGTGAGTTTTGAGTGTTGTGTTATGCAAGCTACCTGTTTAGCATATTTAGTTCTTAATTGAAGGCTATTGTTACCTTATTTATTCACTAACTTATTGACCTGTCCATCGTTGTAATCAGAGTATTAATAGCCCTTAGTATCATTGCATTGTTGTCATTATCTCCCTTAAGTTCTATTATGGATCATCTCATGTGTCCATAATGTGGTACACATATATTTTTGACTTCTTATTGAGGAATTAGGCTCTATTTATAATATAAAGTTCACCTCTACCTCTTATTACCTTTCTAAATTGGAAATTTATTTTATCTAATATACATGCATTGCTGATATTTTCTGACAGTGACAGGATTTGCTTTTAGGATTCTCTCCCAAACTATAACTCTTAAGTCTGTACTTGTCTTGAGAGTAAGATAAAATTCTTGTAAACAGCAAAATGTTAGATTGCTTTGAAATCTACCAAACTACTCTGTACCTCCAGGAAGTAATCACCATTCTTCAGTCTTCATCCGATAGAGGTGCAACCCCTGTCTTATACATTAATTTTGTGTACTTCTTTCTCTAGTGTAGTGTCCAGGTTTAAAATTCCTGAGTGTGAGGGTGTGTTGTAAAGTTAGTAACAGCACAGGGTCTCTGAACAGTAATAGCTCATCCTGTCAATAGATTGTACTTCCCCCATTTTACTCTAAATACAGTTAGTTTATTTTTTTACTGTCACTTTCCATTGTGCTATTGTTCATTATGTATGTAATAATTAACAATTTATCAATCTAGGGTTGTTGACTTTGTCTTATTAGTAATTTAGTTGTAAATGCAGGAAAGAGGATAAGCCCTGCATCACTACCCTGTTATCTCATTGGGAGACTCGGGTTTCTTATAAACTGACGAGAGTGAATTCAGCTCTATCCTAGCGGGTCTGGATTAGGAAGTCTGTGCTTGACTTCTTTCTTTCTCTTTTGTTACTTCTAAAATCAAGGCCAAGACAAATAACTGACCCTTCACTTTCTCTATGTTTAAACATTTTTATTTTAGTCTATACACCAAGGGATTGGGGCTCTTGTGTGTGGGTGAAGACTATTTTCTGATTAAATCTCTTTCAATGCTCTGGCAATAGTCTGTTGACTCACTCTCCACATTCTTTACCATCCAGGCTCTCACTCCTAGATATGTATTTCCATGGGCTAGTGCTCCAGAAATATTATTTTCTTTCCTGCCTCTTTAACCATACATTTGTTAAATATCCTAAAAGCATTTCATAGAGAATTGCAAAGAAAATAAAGAGAAAGGAACCTGTTTGACATGAGAAAAAATATATATAACCCAAACTGTATCAATTAGAATTCAATTTATACCCCAACATGGTTCATTATATGCTGACATTTTAGATACAATGATATTTACATATATGATAACGTCACTGTTTATATAGATATTTAAGAGTTCTCTTAGTACTCTCTTTTGAAATATTTAGATGAATTGGTATGATGTCTGATTGTTTTTTGAAATTATTTGGGGATGTGTGAGTAGTTAGAGATCATAGTTTTACCTGGAGTGTTTGAAAGTTTGTAAAATTAAAAAATAATAATTTTGTATTAAAAACAGATTTCTTCAACTTTCTAATTTCTAAGCTTTCTAAGTTTCTCCAAACACATATTTTACCTCATTGACTCAATGCCATATTCAGTTCCCTCAGTCATTGAAATAAAGAGTTTGGGGAAAAGGAAAGTGGTATAATTTGTCAAAAGATTGAGAAGGGTGGCAGACTCTTGTCTGGAAGATCACCATCCTGCTCTTCAGCATAGGACAGGGGTATTCATCCAGAGTTACAAGGGAGAAGAAGGGGGAATGGGAAATGATCAGTGTGTCTGTCCTTGTAATCCTGACCTCTTGATGTTTATCTTCCTAGAGATGTTCTTTTCCCTCAAAATGTAAGAAACAAAGTTTGTTTTCTTAAGCCTGAAGGTAAATAAAGGAAATTGGAGAGTTTATCTGGTGGGACAGAGAGACAAGCTTGTATTCCTCTTTATCTTTACTGGAAACTTATATCCAACTTCCTATGTAATGGCTATAAGTACAGCCAGTCATGATTTTGCCTCCTTCATCCTCCTATTTATCAACCATCTCTTAGATGCAGACTAAACTTTAACTATTGCAGCTCAACCAAGAGAAACTCACTATTTAGACACAGAGCAGGTGGGTCTTTACTAGGGCATGGGAGTGTGGGAAGAGTGCTGCTCATTTGAGTATGGGGTGGTGAAGGCCTCTTGAAAGAAGAGACCCCTTGTCTCATCTCAAAGGAAATCATAGGGGTTATATAGATGAAGAAGAGAAGGAAATACATTGAACACACCCTCAACACTCTGAACTACTTTGCATTTCATTATTTGAGTATTCTGCAAAACCCAAAAATAATATTATCATTTTTCATTCAGGTACCAAATGAGTAATTTCCCCAGTTTCACAGTGAGGATTCCAGACTCACTGATTCTAAAAGTGTCAGGTTATTACATCAATGCGAAGCAGAATGGAATTTCAAAAGTTAGTACCTTTGTTGATGTTGCAAAATAATGAAGAGAGCGTGACAAACAATAGCATGTGCTTCATGAAAGAGAAAATTAGGTCTCTATTCTACATTGTGCTAGTATTGATAGTCAAAAAATAAACATTTATATTCCCTTAATTTATCTTAACACCATGCACAAACAAAACTTTATCACAACTGATATTAATGTCTGAGTGATCCCCACATATTACATTCACATCAATAAGTTTTTAGGAGTAGACCTATCCCCAAAAGAACTTTGCAGAAAAGCTGTAGTCATCAAAATTTATGTGACTGAGTCATCATGAGTGGTATTGCATTAGATATAGCAAACCCACAGAATAAAGGGCTAAGCAATACCCTTTATTCTCCTGTGAGAGAGACAGAGGCTCTGAGGTTGCTGGTTGTATGGCACATAAACTTGACTTGGAAACCCTTCTATCCTCTGCTGTCAGCATAAAATGAAGCTGCAATAACATAGCATCCTTTTATGCCCATGAGGATATAAAACATTAACATGTTAGCACAACGTGGGTTCTCTAAAAGGATTTTTCTAATATATAGTTCAGCATCCATGCCTAATAATGATGACAGCATCTTGAACTCATATCTTAGATGATATCTGTGCTTCCAGAAACCTGTCTGCCTGTATACAGTGAGATATAGCATTGTGCTGTATTTCAGTCTTAATGCTGATGGAGTGCTACACATTAGGAAGCTCTGAAACAGGTGGCCAAAAGACATTTCATCTACTAAAATGAAAAGGGGTCAGGATAGGGGGTAAATAAATCCCTGTCATTTCATTCAGCACATATTGTCAAAAGAAAAGACAACTGCAACCCGTAATTATAAATAGTGTTGTTAACCCTCCTCCTTTATAGTACACATTTTCAATTATTACCCATTATGATGTACTTAGCTAGAGGGCAAGCTGCATTTTTTTAAGTGTGTTGAGAGCAGTAATGATTTAGCTCGCACTCATTTGTTTTCTATTGCTTGGTTAAACATGCTGCATTGTTTTTCTCTTGTTTTACATATAGGATGAAAAGGACATACTAAATTTAAAATGTGCTAATTCTATAATTCTATGCCCTGGAGATTTTTTAACCATACCAGTGCTTGAGTCACATCCACCAGAGATTCTAGTTTAAATATTTCGGATTGGTAACTTTATGAGTTTGTTAAAACATTCCTTGAATTTTCCAATATGCAATCATGGCTAAGGGCCTCATGGATTGAATGCATAGTAAGAGGAGCTGTAGGTGGTAATATATGGAGAGGAAGGGCCAGAGACAGTTGATGACTAATTGAAATTTCTCCAAATAGAATTGTTTTAAGGGCAATAGTAGTTGAGGATAGAAAGCAGAAGAAATTAGAGATGGTCCCTTGAGATGAGAACTTTAGGATAGGCTTCAGTGACTACATAGTATCAATCATAGAAGCTGTAGAAAAAAATGTGTATTTTTCTTGATATCATCATTGTTTCTATAGGTACAAACATGAATTGTTTCTTCTGAAATCTATGTTTAAGAATTGTGTATAAAGGATTTTAAGCTCAGTGGTTATACAAAATTTTATACATATATTACATTTGCAAAATGCTTTCAATCCCAATTAATTAGGCATTCTTAACACCTATACTGTGAGTTGGTCTGACAGTATTACCCACATAGACAAGCAAGAAAATTGAAGCTCTGAAAGGTTAAGTGTGTTGCCCGAGGTCATATAGCAATTCGGTAATGAGCCAGGATTAGAAATCAGAGCCTGGAGGTCTTGTCTGTTGTCAGAGCCATTGAAGTTGGCCTCTATTGCAAAATGAATGGTGATTATAAAATTTAAGATTATAGAATACATTTATTTTTTTAGGAAACACCTCAAAATGAAAGTAAAATCTGGACATCCTGCAGCGTATTTCAACATTCCTGGAAAGCTTAACAGAAAAGCTTTGCAATTTTGTTTAATTTTGTCAGTGTATAGATAAGGCCTTTGGGTGTTTCATTTTAAAGTATTTGGAGGCCTAGACTGCGGAATTCTGCTTTTGATAGATCTGTTCTCTACATGTAACTCCAAGATGAACAGGAAGAAAATGTATGAAAACCTCCTACTCATAGATCTTCTAGGGTATGACATGTTTCATCACTTACACCTTTCATTTCTCCTTGAACAAAGTGAAAACATATTGCATTGATGACCTTTGTATAATAGAAATTAAGTTTGTATTTTCATTTCTGAATGCTCATAAAACTATAGAGAACTTTATTATCCATCTATCCAGCTTTCCTTCTGTTGTACTGAGATATAATAATGCATGCATGTATGTTTCAGTTAACACACAGAATGTTGGTGAAGCTACTACATAGAGTAGGCACCTGATGAATATTTATGTAGGCTGACAACACTGTATATGATAAGCAAACACCTGATGAATATTTATCTAGAATGACAACACTGTATGTGATAAGTGCTTCCCTCTGTGAACTCAGAGTCACAGTATCTGTTTCACTAAATTTAAAAGGGAGATAGTTGGAGTGACAAATCCTGGTTTTTATACTTTTATCTTAAAAAAGAAAATCAGCTCTGTTTGAAACTTTTAGCAATGATTATGAATAAATTAGAAAATGGTAGTCTTTTGTGTATAATTAGACAGCAGAGAGAGTCCTTATTTTTTAGGGACTTAATATTAAAGGTTTACTAATATCATACTAAGATCTCTATCTATGGAATTGACTTAGAAACAAACTTTTTAATGGACATTGGGAATTTTCACCAAATTGAAGCTGTTTTCTCATATTCTTATTCCATGTTGATTAAATTTTAGTTCTCTTTAGTTTAAAAACATCTATTTATTTGTGATGTTTATTCCATAAAAATACATTTAGCATAGCTCCAGTTGATTATTATTTTCCTTCAATTTTTAATGTAATGATTCATGAGCTAAAGTGCTTGAAGCACACAGCAGTTCTTTGAATGTAAGAACTGTTATCATAAGCAAAATTCTGTGTCAAGAAATAAAATGGTTCAATGATCAGATTGAATATATAATTCTGAATACATCAGTACAGCATAATTTTTCCACTTAGTTGAAATGTATTCCTATGTTGCAGTGAGAAACATGACATAGACATTTCTAACATCCGCATGATATGTAGTATAGGGTCTTTGGCTTTTTATGAGCGATCATGTTTCAGATAAACTGGTTTCCTTCTGAAAGTTGCTTGATGAGATATTAATATTTAAGCCAGGATAATAGACATTAACCCAGACTGCCCTAAGCAAATAAGATATTTGATCACTCTAATTCTCTCCAGTGATATGAGAAAGTAATTGGCACTAATTGCCTTGCTGTTGTAGTTTAATTTATCAGGAACATGGAATGATTTTAAGTCATTCATGGTGAACTCCTAGTTTCTCAGAACATGGTGAAGATACAGCACCACATAAAAGACCAGTTTGTCAGATTATTATTATTTTAGTTAGAAGTTGTTTCAACTGTAAAAGCTTTTCTTCTACTATTTTTAAACTTGTGTTTCTCACATTTTCTTAAATTTATTTTCTGCTAAAGATGACTTCCTGTAACAAGCAATGTATACATGCTTTGTATGCAATATCACTTTTAATTTTCACAGCAATAATATGAAGTAGAAACTTTCACCTGTCCTTTTTTAACAGCCATGGTAGCTGATGCTTAGCAAGAATAGATTGTCTGAAGTCTAACAGACTCTAACATTGTAGCTTAAAGTCCCCAAAATATTTAATGTGTGGTTGTTTACAAAAAGATTCTTAAAATGCCATTGGTGTCTTCTTTTTGCTCCCAGAGCAATTAGAAAGAAATCATGAGCTGATTTTTGGTTTTGATTGTTTATTGTGAACTGGATGTGAAAGTAGAGAGGAGGAGCGTGTGCCAAATGAGAACCAAAGAGAAAAGGCAATATGCCTGGAAGATTACTGTTAGCATGAAGCAGAATAAGTCTATGAAATCTGTCAGATCTATTAGTAAGAGAGATTTGAGAAACAAGGAAAAATCATGGAGGTCCTATTTTTAAGACCTGCCATCAGAATTCTTTTTACTGGGATCATAAAAACTGCCATATATTGCTGATGTACAGTCATCCTGCTTTTATTTGGTGTATTTATTTGCTCTCACTTGTTTTCATCTCCAGTCCTATCTCACCTGTCAGCCAGTGTGTATAATCACCTTGCCCCACTTCCACATTTCAAACCAATTAGAAGCTTAGTGAATGACTTCTTTACTCCTAATCACTGGTAGAATATTCCTGACACCAGACCTCCGCATGACACTTGAGTTTGATGTGTGCCAGTACCTGGCTGTGAGTCACCCATAAGTATTCTTTTAAAAAATATTTTTTATTAATTAATTAATTTCTTTTACATTGTTTAGTCCCTATTACTCCCCACCCCCCATATCACTCCTGCTCCATCACCATTTTCCTTCATGGTCTTCCTTCCCTTGTTTCACCTTCTCCTTCTCTCTTTTGTTGGGTGTTACATTTCTATAGTCAATTTATGAACTTCTGTTATTACTTGTCCTTTTGTTGGATTTATCTAAATTTCATATATAACTGAGGCCATCTGTTATTTTCTTTTCCCTCTGACTATTTCAGCTAGCATAATGCCTTCCAGTTTCATCTATGTTGCTGCGAATGGCATAGTTTTTTTTTTTTCTTTTGATTGCTGAATAATAATCCATTTAATACTCCATTTTGTAAATGTGCCACATTTTGATCCATTTGTCTGTCTGGGGGCATTTGGGTTTATTTCCCTAACCTGGCTATTGCAAATAGTGCTGCATTAAATATCCAAGTACCAAGGACAGGTGTTCTTTTGAATTTGTTGTTGTTTTCTTTTATCCTTTGGTTAGATTTGCACAAGTGTGATTGCTGGGTCAAATGCTAGTTTCTTTTTTTGGTAGTTTCAGGATCCTCCACACAGCTTTCCATAGTGGTTGAATCAGTTTGAATTCCCACCACCAATGTAATAGTGCTTCTTTTCCTCCATAATCTCCTCAGCATTTCTTGTTGGTTGTTGTTGTTTTTTAATACGGGCCATTCTTACTGGTATAAGATAATATCTCATTGTGGTTTTAATTTTTATTTCCCTGATTATTAGTGATGTTGAACATTTTTTCATATGTCCATTGGGCATTTGACTTTCTTCTTTGGAGAAGGTTTTTTTTTTTTTTTTTTTTTTTTTTTTTTTTTTTTTTTTTTTTTTTTTTTTTTTTTTTTTTTTTTTTTTTTTTTTTTTTTTTTTTTTTTTTTTTTTTTTTTTTTTTTTTTTTTTTTTTTTTTTTTTTTTTTTTTTTTTTTTTTAATTTCTGCCCATTTTTTAAAGAGTTGTTTGTTTATTTTTGTTAAGTTGTGTTTAGTTCTTTATGTATCTTTGATATTAGTCCCTTATCTGTTTTATGAGGAGCAAATGCTTTCTCCCATTCTTTTGGGATTCTCTTTCTTTTGCTTTTTGTCTCTTTTGCTGTACAGAATACTTTTAGTTTAATGTTGTCCCAACTGTTTACCCTTTCCTTTATTTACTCTATTTCTGGAGATGAGTCTTTAAAGAGGTTACTGAGACATATGTCCTGGAATGTTTTGCCTATGTTTTCTTCTATAAAGTTTATAGTGGTCAGTTTTATGTTAAGGTCCTTTATCCATTTTGAATAGACTTTTTTATATGGTGTGAGTCTTGTTTCATTTTTGTATATGCTACTATCTAGTTTTCCCAACACCATTTATTGAAGGTTTCCTTGTTCCAGTATGTTTCTTTGCTCCCTTGTCAAAGACATGTTGTCTGCATATGTATGGTTTTATTTCTTGGTTTTCTATTCAATTCCACTGGTTTGTGTGTCTTGTTTGTGCTCCAATACATGCTGTTTTTTAAATAATGGCTTTGTAAAATTGTTTGAAGTTTGAGAGTGCAATTCCTCCCTTTTTTCTCCTTTGAGTAAGAAGATCATTTGCTATTTGGGTTTTTGTGCGTGTGTGGTTCCATATAAATTTCAGTAGCATTTGTTCTATTTCCTTGAAGAATGATATTGACATTTTTATTGGAACTGCGTTGAATCTGTAGATTGCTTTTGGTAGTATGGTCATTTTTTATAATGTTTATTCTTCCTGTTCCTGAGCAGGGAATATCTTTCCATTTCTTTGTGTCCTCATCTATTTCTTTTAACAGTGTTTTCAAGTTTTTTTGTATAAGTCTATCACCTCTTTTGATAGGTTTATTCCAAGTTTTTAAATTTGTTGGAACTGTTGTCAATGGATGATTCTTTTAATTTAATGCTTTTGAAATTTATTTGTATATAGGAAGCCTTCTGACTCTTGTGTATTAATTTTTGTGCATTTATTTTATATTTTGGTACCTTACTAAATTGGTTTATTGTTTCAAATAGCTTTTCTATGGATTTTTTTTTTTTAGGATTCTCTATATGAAGCTATTTTTTCTATTTGGATACCTTTTAAGTCTTTCTCTTCTCTTATCCTTGTCTTGTTCCTAATCTCAGTGGAGAATGCTTTTATTTTTTACCATAAAGGATGATATTTGCTGTGGGTTTGTCATGTATGTCTTTTATTATATTTTTTATCCCACGTTTTTCAAGGGACTTCATCGTAAATGAATGTTGGGCTTTACCAGATGCTTTTTCTACATTTATTGATATAATCATGGTTTTATATTTTGTTGTTGCTATGTATGTATTGAATTACATTAATTGATTTTCAAGTGTTGAACCATCCTTGTTTCCTTGGGAAAAATTCCACTTGATCATGGTGTATTTTCTTTTTGATGCATTGTTGGCTTTTATTTGCTAGGATTTTTGTTGAGAATGTTTGCATCTGTTCATTAGGGAGGTTGGTCTGTAGTTTTCTTTCTTTGTGTTATTTTTGTTTAGTTTTGGTAGTAGTGTAATATTGGCTTTGTAGAATGTACTTGATAGTTTTCCTTCTCTCAATTTTTGAAAAAGTTTTTCTAATACAGCCATTAATTCATCTTTGAACATTTGGTAAAATTCATTTGTAAAACCATCTGTTCCTGGACTCTTGTTTTTAGGGAGAGTATGATGACTGCTTCAGTTTCACCACCTGTTTTGGTTTCATTGACTTTTCTGTATTGTCTTTTAATTTTAATTCCATGTATTTCTGCTTTAATTTTTGTTATTTAGGTTCTGTTGGGTTTTGGATTTTTTTTTTTTTTGGTCTTTGGTCCTCTTTTTCTAATTCATTGATTTATGGTGATTATGTTATTTCTTTGGGTTCTTGGTTTTTGATATGGGCCTATATACTTTTAGTACTGTTTTTGCTGAGTCCCATGCATCCTTGAACATTGAATTATCTTTGTCATTTGTCCCAATGTATATTTTGATTTCCTCATTCACCCAGTAGTTTTTCAGTAGCACATTGTTCAATTTCCATGTAATGGGCAATTTCCTTGCTTTTTTTTATAGTTGATTTCTAGTTTGCTACCTTTATCATCAGAGAAAAAAATACTTGGTATTATTTTAATCTTTGTGTATTCATTGATGTTTGTCTTGTGCCCTGATATGTGGTCAGTCTTGCAGAATGTTCTATGTGCATTTGAAAAACTGTATATCCACATCTTTGGGGATGCAGTGTTCTGTAAAAGTTTATTAGGTCCACATGGTCTAGAGCTTCATTTAGAGCTACTGGTCCATGTGTAATTTCTGTCTTGTTCATCTGTTCTTTGGTGAAAGTAGAGTGTTGAAGTCTTTTATCACATATGTCTTTTCACCAATGTCTGTTATCAGCTCTGATAGTAATTGTCTAATGAATTTTGCTGTTTTCTCATTTGGTGAATATATATTAATGAATTATTTTCAGCATAGTCAAAACCTTGATCATTATGTAGTGTCCTTCATTGTCTCCTGTCACCTTTTTTAGTTTAAACTTGACTTTGTCTGATATAAGTATGGCTATCCCTGCCTTCTTTGGGGAGCTATTGACATGTAGTATTGTTTTCAACTCTTTACTATCAGTCTGCTTATCTTTAGAGTTTAAGTGCATTTTCTAGAGGCTGTAGAATGTTGAGTTCTGTTTTTTCATCTAGTGTGCTGCTCTGTGACTTTAAATTGGTGAGTTTAGTCAACTAACATTTAGGGTGATGATTGATACTTGAAAGTCTAAAGTTGCCATTTTGGTAGTCAATTTGCATTTCTATTTACACCTAGTTCTGTTCTTTTATAAGACTTCTTATAAAATATCTTGGAGTGGAAGTTAAGTATTAGTGAATTTCTGAAGATGTTGTTTGAGTAGGTTCTGATTTTCCCTTCATAAAGGAAGGAAATCTTCACAGGGTAGAATTTTCATGACTGGCACTTTTTGTCTCGGAGTTTTTTTGAATATATAATTCCAATCTCTCCTTGCCAGAAGTGTCTTCTCAGAGAATTCTGAAGTCAGTTTAATAGATTTTCCCTTGTATGATCTCTGTTTCCTTTCTCTAGTTAGTTTCATTATTTATTCTTTGTGTTAGATGCTTGGTAGTTTACTATTACATGTCTTGCTGTTGATTTCTTTTCATTGAGGTAGTTTGGTTTCCTTCTAGCTTCCTGTATGTCTATTTCTATTTCCTCCTTCTGGTTTGAGAAATTATCAATTATTTACTTATATAGATTTTTCAGTTCCTGTGACTCTCTTCCCCTTCTGGAATTCTTATGACTCATATTTCTTTTTCTCATGATGTCCCATAAATCTTTAAGTGTTTCCTCATTTTTCTTCCTTTTACTCTTTGATTCTTTTTATTTCAGTATCTTCAAGAGTACTGATTTGTTCTTCCATTTCATCTATTCTGTTTTCATGGCTTTTCCCAGCACCCCTATTCCTCTTTCAGTGTCCTGCATTTCCTTTAGTTACTTAAAGATTCAGTTTTTTTCTATGTTCATTGATTATGTTTCTCCTATTGATTTCTTTCTTTTTTAAATTTTTTTCTTAAATCTTTGAATATTTTTCATAGTGATTCAAATTCTTTTTGTGACAGTTAGAGTATTTCTTCTGTGTCATAGACTTTGTTTCTGGGGGTTGTCTTTCTTTTGGTGGTGTATTGTTTCCTGAAAATATGCAAATATTGTTTGAATATTTGTATTTTTCTTCGTTCCTGTTGTTTATTTTCAGACTTGACCATGTGTTGGGCCATTATGGCACTTGTGCTTGTTGGCATGGTTGTTGAATACTCTTACCAGGCCATGGATGATTTTACCATGTGCCTGAACTGCTGTGGTTACCTCCATGGCTTCCTGTTGGCTGTTGTGGTGGTCAGTGCTCTCTTGTGATTAGAGCTAGTCACAGGTTGTTGGGGCTTTTAGCTATTGGGTCTTGTTTCTTCCACCTAGGTGTTTTACTCCCATAGGTAGTTGGGGCAAAGGACTCTTTCTTGCATATCTGGGGGTTGCTGGGGCTGGCAAGGCTCATGGAGGGCTGATATACTCTCCCTCCTCTGGAAGCTTTATGATTCTGTCTCCCTCCCAGGACAATGGCTATTCAATCCCCTACATTTTGATTCCCTCCATCTTCACAGCCATCTTTCTGGGAAAGACATATAGAATTTTACAAAGAATCTATAAATCTTCCTCAATATTTGTAGCCCACTCATGTATTTCCTATGTTTAATCAAATTCTTAATCTCTAAGTTGCAATATTTTCTAAATGTTTCTTCTTTTGGCTATAACTAATAGCTCCAATTTAATTATGCCCGATGCCTTAGTGATGATAAAGTATGTGTAAATGGAAGTTGAATTTAGTCTAGTAGTTTATCAGCAATAATCATGCTTGAACAGTTGTTTATGTTTTTAAACAGGCACTTTAATTTATTGTTATTTTTTCATAGGGCTAACTAGGTTTGAAATATTATTCACAAAACCTTGAAGACACTGCATTGTTATTGACACTTGAAGTCTTCTCTCAACAGGATGTTATTGAAAATATCATTAGGAAGAAAGAAGTATCCCTTGTGAATAATAGAAATAGGGTTTGAACTCCTCCTCTGGATGCATCTCTCTTTACTTCATCTTATAAAGTCTCAGGTAGAAAGATCATGGTTTTTAATATTTGTTGCTTATAGTTTTCATTTTAGAAAGGTCACCTACAGGCAAATTATTTACCTTTTCCACAATCATTTATATATATATATAATGCTAATAAAATGTTCACATTAATCATTATGGTGATAATAATACCTCAGAAGTGTGGTAATAATAAAATGAGACAGTAAATACAAAATACCAAGAAATGGATCTGATATAGATTATTTAGATATTTACAGGAAAGTCCTGATACATATCTTTCATCTATGTAACCCAATTTTTTTCTGTTTGCAAAGATACTATCTTCCATTCTCATGCCTACTTCCCAGGAATCATTTTCTTGTAGTATCTTCATTATAAAGGAAGTTTTCACTTGGCCATCTGCTCATCCTCTCTTGTCTAGTCTCCAACTATTAAATAGGTTGCATCCATGTCTCTGTTTTGCTAAGTACCTCTTGAATTTTTCAGAATTTCTATCCTCTTTTCATACAAAACTACTATCCTCACATTGAATGCAAATTAGAGTTGGAATGGGCCACTGTTTGATGTTCATTACAAGAATAGATCCTGCATGCCCTTCAGTTTCTCATGGTGAGAGCTGATCTGTTTGTTGCATGTGCTAAGTTGTGCTGTAGGTTAGGTCATAACTTGAGAAATTTATAGCATAGAGAATGAAAAATATTCCTTTAAAACTGATTGCTAAATATGACCATTCTAAAGTTTAGTATGAAGAAACACATATCAATCAGAAAGAGAAACTCTTAAGTGTCTCACAATTTCTGGTGATTATTTGTGTTGTTTCCCCCCTGAAAAAAAATGTGGTGTTCTTCTTGTCTGCAGTGCTAATCAGTTCTTTCTATGGGAACACTTAATCACTATTCTTTTTTTTTTTTTTTTTGCCTATAGAATCTATCCTTCTTAATCTCTACTTGAAATTTGTAAAGCGTGGTTATCAAGACAAGTAATATTTCAATAAAAGTAATATTTCCAAATTTTGAGTTATTTGATCTTATAATCATATCAGAAAGCAGAATTTCTTTGTGTGTGTGTATGTGCATTGTGTGGTGTGTGTGTTTGGAATGATGGTGTTTGTATATGTGTGTACAATATTAAGGAAAAGGCATTGATTCATGCCTTCTCAATGTGAAGTACAAGTAAACGGTTTGTTTTTTCCTATTGTCTTCAGTCTTTATTTCCTCTCTAAGATAACATGTGATCAGTACACCAATATACTTGCACACACAGAGACATGTGTACATCCTAATGGTAAATGATAATTTTCAGATTAAGTATAGCATAGTATAAATTAAATGAGAGTAGAGAAAATGAATTTTTCCTAAAAGTCTAATTATTTACAAAGATGGTCCCACCCAAATGAATATAATTTTGTACTATTACTCACAATTGTTTTAATTACAGTCACAACTCGAAAAATTGTGGGTTCAGATGCAGACAACCACAGTAAAGTAAATATTGCAATAAAGCAAGTCACATATCCCAGGGCATATAAAAGTTTTATATATACTATTCTGTAATTTCTTAAGTGCCCTGTAGCATTATACCTAAAAAATACCTATAGATTAATTTAAAAACATTTTATTGCTTAAAAGGTTAGCCATCATAGAATCTTCATCAAATTGTAATATTTTTGCTAATGGAGGATCTAGTCTAACTGCTGATGGCTGTTGATTGATCAGACTGGTAGCTGCTGTTGGTAATTAAATTAGCAATTATGAAAAAGAGGGGGCATACCCAAGGGAATCAAAAATTATGTAAATAAGTAAATAAAAATAAAGAAAATGAATTAACAATTAATTTTGCTGTTCCAGTAGAATCTTTACTTTTCATGAAAACGTTCTGCCCCAGTAGAACCTTCAAAAGTAAATTCTTTCAAACCTTGCCATTGTTTTTCAACTAAGTTTATATAATATTTTAAATTTTTGCTATCATTTCAGCAATGTTAGGTATCTTCACCAAGAAAAGACAAAGTCTCAAGAAATTGCTTTCTTGCTCATTCATAACAGGTAACTCCTCATTTGTTAGTTATATCGTGAGAATACAATAAGTCAGTCACATCATAAGGTCCTATTTCTAATTCTCTTGTTCTTTCTAGCACATCTGCAGTTGCTCTTTTCATGAAGTCTTAAACCACTCGAAATCATGTATGAGGATTGAAATCAACTTATTCAATATTCCTTTTTATGGTGGCATTATTTTAATCTACTTGCATGAATCATGAATGTTCTTAATGGCATTTAGATGGTAAATCATTCCCAAAAGGTTTTCAGTAGACACTGCTCAGATTCATCAGAGTAAGCTTTGACAAGTTTAGTCTTACAAACTGTATTTCTTAAAAATTAAGACTCAAAAGTTTAAATGACTGTTTAACCCATGGACTGCAGAATGGATATTGTGTTACCAGGCATGAAAATTATGTTAATTTATATATACATCTCCATTAGAGATCTTGGATGACCAGGTGCACTGTCAGTGAGCAGTAATATTTTTAAAGGAGTTTTTTTCTTAGCAATGTATTGCAACAGTGGGCTTAAAACATTCACTAAAGCATGTTATAAACAGGTATACTGTCATACAAGCTTTATCATGCTATTTGTAAAGCATAGGCAGAGTAGTTTTAGCTTAATTCTTATGGGCCACCAAATTTTTAGAATGGTAAATGACAAGCATTACCTTCAACTTTAAGTTACATTAGTCCCTAACAAAAGTGTCAGCCCCTTCTTCAAAGCAGTGAAACCAAGCATTGATATTTCTATAGATATGAAAGACCAGGTATGAAAAAGGTATGAAAAAGATGCTATCTCTTTCCAATAGAATGCTACTTGTTACTTCATCTACACTGAAAATCTGTTGTTCAGTATAGCCACCTTCATAAATGGTCTTAACCAGCTTCCTATATAACTTCTATATGACAATATAACTGCAGATTCTATATCAACACTTCCTATGTATACTTCTACTTTCACATTATAGAAACTGCTTTAATAAATCTCAGAACTAACCTCTGCTTCAGAAGTTTCTACTTCATTTTTCTCACTTCTCTCAAACTTTATAGTACTGAAGAGAGTTAGGGTCTTGTTTTGAAATAGGTTTTGGTTCATAAGAATATTGTGGTTAGGTTGATCTCTCCAGATAGCTTAAGCATTTCCTGTATCAATGATAGGGCTGTTTTGTTATTTATCATTCATGTATTCCCAGATGTAACACTTTCAGTTTTTTCAGGAACATTCATTCCTTTTGATTCACAACTTAGGAATAGGTGCAAGAGACCCAACTATCATCAACCTACATACACTTTCAACAAGCATTGCTAACTGAGATAAGTTATTTGTAGTTCTTGTTTAAAGTAAGAAATGCATGTCTTTTTCTTTTACTTAAATACTTAGAAAGCATTGCATGGTTATTAAATGGCCCCATCTCAATACTGTTTGGGGGGAAAGTGTGGTCTAAAGAAAAAGGGAGAGAGAAGGGAGAATTGCCAGTATGTGAGTAGTCACAATACCCCAATACCCTCTCCTTCTCCTTGTCTTCTTTTTTCCTTCTATGATGTGCCCCATTCCTTTGTTGTTAAAACTGGATCAGAATCCAGTGAACAAAGGGGCCACAGATATGCCCCTTTGATGGTCAATTCTGGGATACAGAGAAATTAAAAACGATTCTGGGATAGGAAGCACATCCTGATAGCTTTTTAACTTGAAGTTCAACATCATGGTACATACAAATACTTAGGTTTCCCCTTCATATGGTCTCTTTCAAATAAAAAATATGTATTTTTAAATGCCAATTCTTTGCCAAAAAAAAAGCAAAAGACCATCAAAGGATGGGAGAACTAACTCATATGTTGA
>PVHY01001769.1:0-145641 GCA_004024945.1 Uropsilus gracilis
GAGCGAGGGAGGGTACCTTGTTCAAGGTGGTCAAATAGTTAAGCAGGGGAACTAAGGTATTTCCCCAGCAGTAGGGATGAGAGCTGATTAGCAGGGGAAGGAGAGCTCACCGATTCTGGTTTCCCAGTGAACTGGAATCTCTGCTGGTGCTGACTACCAGACTCCATCCAGGGAAACTCTTAGGAGAAACTGAAAACTGTGTCTTTGCCAGATCTGAGAGGCCATAACAATCATTCAGTAAATTAATGAATTCCTTGGACTGACTGCAATGAGTTCATAATAACTGAAACTCAGAGTGGGGGTTGATGTGTTAGAGGATAAATGAATTGTTGAAAGACTGCTTTGGAAGGGCATCAAACTTTGTGTTTGTTCACTGGGCACTGGCCCCTCACTGGTTTGTAGAAGAAAGAATTCTATCTTAAGACCAGGGGTCATCTTGAAAGTGACCTGACTCAGCCCACATTTCATGTTTGGATGTCTTTGGTGGCATATTACCAGAGACATGCCTGGATAATTTCAGGTAAGAAGAACCCCACTTTGAGGTGACTGTGACAATTTGTGGGAACATCATCCATTCATTCATTCATTCAACAAATATTTGTAAAATGACAACTAAGAATCTAATCCCATTTTTGGATACAAGATGATAGCTATAAACAAACCAAAATATAGTTCCAGCCTTCATGGAGTTCACTTTCCTTACATGAAACCAAATATTGGTTAGACTTCTTCCCCACTACAAAATGACGTCTATCCCACAGGTTCACCTTTCTAGTTCAAGCACTCAATCATTCCCACTTACAAATATTAGAAGACCATGATAATGTCCTAGAGACTTGGTTCTAAGGTTCTACACTAGAGACTCCAGATTTCTGAAGTTTTTCTAGTTTCTCAATGACCAGAAATTAATAAGACTCTCTAGAGATCTCTGACCATCACAGACTGCAGCAGTAGCATAATTTCCTTGTTCTTCTCAGATGTCTGCTTTTTCAATGTGATTTCACTTTGCCATTTTTGATGTCATATCTCAGTGCTGAATCACATGAAACTCAGCTAATTTTTTAAGCTCTACTATTATACTAAGGCATTTATCTGGTTATAGAAATTATAGATAACCCTCAGCTAATGAGAGGCAAGAACAACTCTAACTTAGCATTTCACTGATGAGAATGGAAGTTAATTCTTTGAGCACTGCAACCATTGTTTCATTTACACATTCACAACACTTTGAGTTTGATGCTAATTTTAGCAATATCCTGATTTGTGGATGTGAAATCCAAGGTTGTTAGATAAAACACAGTGAACTCCTTTTGTAAACTATGAGAGAATGAGCAGAAGCAAGAAGTATTATTAATATAACCAAGCTCAGGCTTATTTTGAGGGTGAATAAAGACTTAAACACAGAGTGTTGGACTCCAAAGCCCATTCACCAACATACTATAGTCACCTACCTTCTCACCATCATCACTAACTTTCAACAGCATCCCTTCCACCTGACCACATTATTCCTTTTTAATTCTCAGAAATATTAATCATGAAGAAAAAATATATAAGCACAACATATCATTTAGCTTGAGAGGGACTATGTGACAGGTAGGCACACCATCTGGGATCCTTTCACAAAAGTCCTGTGATTCATACCTGTTATGAAATACTGTCTCCACTTAGAAGTCAAATGGAGTTTGGGTTTGGCAGTAATTGGCACTTTCCTCATTTTTGCACTTTTTTTCTCAGAGTTTCCAGCAGAAGTTCACAGTTTCATCTAATGAACCAACTCACTGGAGTGGTCTCTTCTAAATTAGGTTGCACACACTCAAAGGGTGAGCTGCCAGGAAATTCTGAGTCTCAGTTGCTTGGCATTAAGCCATACAATCTGTGTCCTGCTCTGACGATAACAAGGCTCTGAACTCTTTCACCAACTTCAGGTGAAGCAAACTTTGGATAGGGTGGACATAGGTTCTGTCATAGGCTGGACAGAACTCACCATTAATCAGTGGTGGAAATTTCAGTTTCTAGCATGGTGACACACAATTAAAACATGTACAGAATCCCTTCCTTGGCTCCTCTCTGTCTAGATAGGGGAATTCATTTTATTTTATTTCTGCACCTATCTATGGAAATTTACATTTTTTCAGCATTGCTTCTCCCCATGCCCTTTTCTTGCCCTCATTGTGTGCCTGCAACAGAAACAACTAGACCACATAACAGTAAAAATGGAATTAACAGTCTGCTGATTTTTCCTACTTGATTTCCCAAGATGACTGATGACCAAATGAATTGGGTAACCATTTATGCTAGTAAAAGGAGATAAACAACAGTACATTTTTTAAACATTTACAAAGAGAGTTTAGACATACTTTTTACTTTTCATCCAATATAGACTGAAATTCAAGGACTTCCCTCATTAAAAAAGAAAAAAAAGAGAGTCCCAGTTTGCCTGCTAAATTTGCTAATGTCTCAAACCTAGGTTACCAAAAAGCATGTGGCTCTGAATTCAATTAAGATTCAAAAGAGCTGATGCCTTCATTAATTTCTGTTTTGCATGAAAGGTACTAGATAAGGTGCACTAGTCAGGCAGACTCAATGTGGCATAAACGAGTCAGAAAAAATAAATATGTTAACTGTCATCCCTGCAGAGATCTAGAATCACGGACCCCAAAACTCACTCAGAGATGAGCAATATATCTTTCCATTTGCAAATTCTTGTTGTTTATGTGGTAAAATGCTATGCATATCTAGGATGACAAAGTTCTAAGTCATCTGTTCAAGTACTAATTCCAGAGTAGAATTTATTTCCCTGTGAGAGAATTATTATTATTCCCTCATGGGGAATAATAAGAAAGCTAGAGGGAACTCACTGTTAAAAATTTGCTGTTACTGAAAGGACTGGTTTTCACCAAGGATATTGCAGATGACCTAATAGCTTTTCCTCTTTAGGGGCGTCAAGGAGGTGGTTTTAACAACTCTAGCAGAGTGCAAGATGTTACATAGATAGAGTCATTTCGGACAGCAGTGAGGGGTGAAAAGGCAAGCTATCTACATGACATTTTTCAGCTGAATTGGTGTGGCATTTGACCTTTTACCTATGGGTTCTAGTTTACTGCAGGAAAGATACAAGGCTATGTGTCATTTGCTCCACTAGACAAATTTGTTCAACTGTCCCCAATCTGTGCTCTATTAGCCTCTGAATTTGGTTAGCTTTCAACACACTGTTCACTGTCAACCTTACAGATCCTCTTCACGATTCTAAATGTGAATTTATGATCTCCAAGCTCTGACTAATTCAGCCCATGAAATGGGCTCAGAATCACAAACAATAATGATGGTGAATATAAATAAACTGAGTGTGACTTGTACATGAACTGAAGCAAAGAGTCCTCCCTGATCCAGCTTGGCTCCACCATGCACCTTAGGGGGGTTCTTCACTCTATGGGGATCCCCTACACACTAGGCAATTCATGCTGTCACTTTTCCTATGTCTGGGGCTTTTGAAGGGTCTTTAATTAACGTAAAGCATTTAGGAAATCAAATATATTGGGATTGGATCACAAGATCCAGAAGACCTACCCTCTTGACAATTCTGCTGAAAATTCGTTACTTCCTGAGGGTAGAGTATGCACTGTTAAGAGCCAAAGGTATTTGAAAGGCTGGAAAGCATTAGATAAAGAAAACAGTTCTATCCTCAACATTGACATATTCTAGAATAGCTGTCAGAAGGAAGTGGTTGAAGTAGGACTTCCTTTATTGAATTCTGCCATATCATTAAACCTTTTGCACAAATGAACTCATTTTCCCACACAACAATTATATCATTAGTCACTCTTTGCAGTGAAAAAGCATATTTAGGAAAAGTAACTTGCTGATGTCAGAATACATGAAACCAACAGAGGCTGTTGTTCAAGAGGACTTGAACTCATGTGTTTATTTACCCAAGATGCCACTGATGCTGTCAGGATGCCTGAGGGTGGTAGGAGCACTCCACATAACTTTCCTCAACCAGGCCACTGACTTGTCAAAGGAGGAGAGGAAGTAAAATGTCTACATTGGTAGATGTATTTAGAATTGACATTGCCTGCTTTAATAAAAAAGCAGACTGATTTCTAGTGCATTTCACTATTGTTTAGAATTCTCTATAGAGAATGAAACCTCTTATTACCAGCATAGTGTCTTCATTCTCCTCCAACTTCTAACCTGGAGTGACCCTGAAAATTTTAAATATACATTTTTAAGAAAGGCAGTGGATGCTTACATCTGAACTCCATGGTCCTGGGACTCGACCTGAGCTTGGCTCTGCAGGAACCTCTCCTTCATTGATAGATACACCTTTTGAGATACACTTAAGAAGCTCTAGTTTATAATTTCCAGGAGAGGATACTGGGTTCTAAAGGAATACTTAGTCCCTGTTCTTTACCCTGGAACTACAGACCTGAAAGTTGCAAGTCAAAACCCATGAAATCATTGGGGGACAAAATGATAGGGAACTTCCTATCATGAGATTGAAATTCCATTTTGAAAGCAGAATAGCTTTCCAATGAAAACAACCTGCAAACACTGCCTTAACCAGCTGTTCAAGATCAACCTCACCACAGATAAGACGTTGATAGTATGCAGTTCTGGATACATTGTGATAAGGAGGAACCTTTAACTATATAATTTTCTTCCCCCAAACCCACAAACACAACAGACAAATCCAAATTACCTGGTTGTGAAAAACAAGGAAAATGTCATCACAAATCGGACAACTTAGTTGAGAAGGATATTCTTGTAAAAAGTGGAAAAATCTGATGAAAGATGGGGTTCAGTTTATAACAATGCACCAATTTTGGTTCCTTAATTCTGACAAATGTGCCATAATAATTATGTGAGATAGTTGGTAGCAGGGGAGACCAGATAAGGAATATATGGAAACTCTGCGTTTAACTCTGCAACTTTTCTGTGAATCTAAAGTTATTCCAAAATATAAAGGTTTATTTTAAAAACTGGAAACTGTTACAAGGATAAAAAATATGAAAGAAAAAAGAAGACACATATAGGCCTCTAAGCTGGCCCTGGTAGTCAGAGTGCAAGCCTGTTTCCTGACTATATTAATAATAGCACTAATAGCACCTATTTTCACTCTTAAAAATATCTTGATTGAGTGACAAAATAGTGACTTACACTTGATTTCTATATCTTTGGAGATATAGAAATTTTAAAATATTTATTATCTATAAATATGGTATATTGCTAAAGTATAAATATAGTATTTATTTATAATTGCTCAATTAGCAAAGATGTTTGGCAATTCTTCAAACAATAAATTTAACTATGTATTAAAGTAAGTATTTGTATTTTATTTAGTCCTCCCATAGCTAGATATTTAGGTTAATTTTGGAACTCAGGTACTCTTAGCAATGCTGTCAAAAACAATTTCATAATTAAATCCATGATTATTTACTTCAGAGCTCCTGAAAGGATCACCAACAGCACTTCATTGATCTGCAGATACTCCATTTACTTGTGTCTTAAGAGCAGCAACAGACAAGAAAAGCATATTCAGTGAGGGGAAAAGTCATAAAAGACAAATGCCAGAAGTTGACTCATAAAAAATTGTAACAGCTTAGAATTATTATTGTGCTTTTTTTTTCACAAAGTGGACCCGATTTAGATTATCCTTTCAGGTTAGAAAATGAGGCTTCAGAGAGAATAAGTCATTTTCCATAGGTCTTCTGACCCCCAAACAAATATCTCCCAACTTTGCCTTCCTATCCTCTGCCAAACGGACATGTTGGTAATGCATAGAACACTAATCTATTTAGAACCTTTGCTTAGAATACAAAGGGCTGGTTTCGCTGGGCACGGTGGCTCGTGCCTGTAAGCTTCAGCCTATGAAGCAGCTGGGCCTAAGGATCACGGTTGGAGTTCCGGTCAGAGCAACATAGCAAGACCTAGTGCCAAAAAATAGCTGGGCGTGGTGGCATATGCCTGTAATCCCAGCTACCTGGGAAGCTGAGGCTGGGGACTGCTTGAGTCTGTGTTACCATGGGCAACGTAAGCCTGCGGTTCCACGGGCAAAAATCGTGAGACCTAGTCTCAAAAAAAAAAAAAAAAAAAAAACCAAAGGACTGGTTTCTCCTTGTGAATCAGTTCATAATATTCCCTAGTCTTGCACACTGACCCTTTAATTCCCTCTGAAATTGTGACTCAGGAACACCCCTTCACAAGGAAGCACAGTGTTCTAACTGTTTGACTTTGCTTGGTAAAGCAAATTCAAGCAACAAAAAAAAGCAATTAAAGAAACATGCTATATTTTCACTTTAACATCTTATTTGTGATTGCCAGGCATTCTTTCCATCAATAAATATGGTTAAACCAATACTATTGGTAGCAAGATTTTGTACCAGAGGTGGCAGGGATACAAAAGCAAATTATAATCACAAACTTACAGTAACTGCAATCTATTAGTTTATATATATTATCCCTTCCACCAATGTAAGTTGAGCATGTCATTTGGACTCTAATAGCTGCTGAATTAAAAGTTAGATATCATATGAGGAACATGCAACTTGGGCAAGCCCATATATATAAATCCATACCAGGCAGTCAGTTACCACTTATAAGTGTCAAAGAAAGGAACAAAGAGCAAAATGAAGAAGTTTGAGTCAGTCTTGGATGAAAGTGACCAAGAAGAGGTAGCATTTAAAATTTTGCCCTCCACAAAAGTAACAAGGGTTTAATAACAAAGATCCACAAGGAACTCACACAACTAAGCAAAAACAAAACAAGTAACCCAGTCCAAAAACGAGGAGAACTAAAAAAACTTTTCCAAAGAGGAAATAAAAATAGCTCAACGTCACTAGCAATCAGGGAAATGCAAATCAAAACCACAATGAGATACCACCTTACACCAGTAAGAATGAACCACATCAAATAAAGGACATCACGAAGTGCTGGCATGGATGTGGAGAGAAAGAACACTCTTACACTGCTGGTGAGACTGTAAACTGGTCCAGCTACTATGGAAAGCTGTGTGAAGGACCCTCAAACTAATGACCCAGCAATTGCATTTCTGGAAACCAGAAGCAATTGTGCTTCTGGAATCCACCCAAAGGAGAACTCAATACTCATACAAAGGGACACCTGTACTTGGATGTTTATTGCAGCACTATTTATAATTGCAAAGACATGGAAACAACCCAAATGTCCCAAAACAGACAGATGGATGAAAAAGATGTGGCATATATACACAATGAAATATTAGTCATCAATTAAAAATGATAAGTTTGATGAATTTGTAATAACATGGATCTACCTAGAAAAAAATCATATTAGCAGAAACAAGTCAGAAAGAAAAAGACAGAAACCAAATGGTTACACTAATATATGGGACACAGGAAGAACTAACAAAGGCCAGGAAGAAAAATCAAAACAAGCTAACAACCAAAGTAAAGTACACAACTTGGTTGCAGGGTTGTTTGGGAGCGATCAGGGAAGGGAGGTGGTGAGTGAACCCTGGGAAATAAAAAGATGTATAATACACATATATAAATAAACTAAAAAATAAAATAAAATGGATCTTGAGGGATAGGGTTGAATTTCAACATAGGGTGTGAGGGAGGCAGTCATTCCATACAAAAAAGTTTGGTAAGGCAGAGACTGTTTAGGGCACCCCAAATTGTCAAGTAGTCAAAACACGTAAAGGGAAAATGAAGATGATAGGACAATGAAAGAGGCTACTTTGTATGTCAAAAGTTTTGAATTTTATTCAGTAAGATTGATTCTTAGAGATATTCCTTTATAAAAGAATAAAACAATCAGACATGCATGTCCCATACCTTCTGTTAATTAGGCTATAAAATGCTGGAATAAAGGAAAATATGACACATTTCTTTTTATCTTAAGCATCTACAATACTTCTAGGGCTAATAAAAATCAGTAAAATTCAGCAAACAGATCTTAGCAATACAAAGATGAATGTGACATGGTTTTAATTATTACTGGTGGAAGAGGCAGAGTTAACAGTTTAGTGTCATTAGAAAAATGATAAGAGTTCATCATGAGATGTCTGGAAGCACACAGGGGCACTAAATATTTATACCCAATAAATAGTTGTGGTCTAGCTATGTGGGAGTGTTTGGAGATCTAAAGTTGGCATAAGATGCGCAAATACAGTAGGATTTTAAAAGAGACTACCTAAAATTTGTTCATTGATATGTGGCCCTGGTTCTGTTGCTGTTTATCTATATGAACTTAAGCAAATCAACCTTGTTAGAAGATTTACAAAATTAAGAGTTGAATGACAATAATTTCTAAACTTGATGAACTCGTATCTGAGGCTAGGTGGATTTCGTGATTCCTTAGGTTCCAGATTCCTTCTCACATTTCCTGTCCTTCCTTGGACCCAAAACTGTATAGTGTGGCACATTATAGTAACACCCCACCCCCACCCCATGACAGGATGAAAACCCAAGTTCCTGTTTCAGGAGCCAGAAGAGAGGGCCAGCACAAGGTTCAGTAAGCTCCCTGTATGCAGTTGACTTGCTCTTGGGAGGTCCTTTGTAGCAGCAGCACCTTCCCCTCCTCCCCCCACGTACAGAGTCTGGGCCACACTCTCATGTGCCCCTCTCAACCCCAGGGCTCTTCTCAACCCCCTCAGACAGCTGAGCCAATTCTCCCACTCCCACTAATTTGTAAGAGAAAGAGACTTCTGTGCTATGTCTACTGTTATCTAGTCCCTTTAAAAATGAGACTAGAATAGCCACCACTCCTCCCTCCAAGGGAAACCCCATGGCACTATTTTAATTGTGTGATGAATTAAACCCTGCTGAACTGCTCTCATAAATCAACCTGATAATGCATGAAATTTGAAGAGAGAATATGGAGCCAGAGATGGGGCTCTAAAAGTCACCTTAAAAACGGAATGGGAAAGAGATAAAGACCAGTGCTACGCCTCAGAAAAGAGTCAGATTGGAGCTGGCAAGAAAAATTAAAGAAGCATAGAAATTTCCTCCTTCTCAGAGTCTGGTTATTGTTGGCAAGTCCAGGAGGTTCTGCTGCAAGGACCTCCCATGATGTCAAACAGAAAAAAATAAGAAAAGATGAGACTCTGCTGGTGTTTTCATTTTAATTAGAATTATTTATAGAACAGAGAGCGCTGTGTTTATTATTGTGCATTTTCTTTCTCAAAGGTCATCGTCAGCTTTTTCGGTCTCCTTGTTACAGAAACAGAGGCAACCTACCACTCTAGTTAGTACCAATCTGTGTCTTGGTTGGCACTTAAAGGAAAGATTCCAGAAACTTCTGCTGAGTCAGGCTGAGATTGAGCTGAGTCTTAAAAAGTGGGAGTTCTGAGGTCCTGCCATTTCTGTCCCAGAGGGAATGAAAACTGCTGACAAGTTCTAGATGCCCCTGGGAATGTTCTTTCTGTGCCAGCCAATGCTGTGAACCAGGTATCTCCTGGGACAGGGAATCAATTGCAACTACATCTCCCAGGGGAAAGCTGATGAGTCTGAGAACTAAAGAAAACAACTGGATATAAAACTACGATATCTTCATACATACACAAGTCCAGGGTTTGGAGAGAGGGGAGAAGGGCCCATAAGTCTTTTGCTGTTAACTAAGGAGAACAGTTGCGAAGGAGCCAGCAGTCTAAATGCTGGTTCCAGTTCTATCTTAAAAGAAGAGTCCTGAGCAAGTCACTTCCTCTCTGATCCTTGGTTTCTCTCGCTGTAACATAGAGGCATGGATTCAGCGGGCCCCGGCAGTCTTTACTGTTCTTACATAGGGGGTCTGTGAGACAAGGCCAGAACTACCTTGCTCACTATTTCTTCAGAGTATCCGTAGCCAAGGCATTGGATTTCCCAGCATACTTTGTTCCAACAGCCTATGGAAAGGTGAAAGGAGAACAGTTGTAACTTGTCAAATCCGCCCAATTCCATGAAATGTCTGTATGTATGGATAGATTAACAGACACCTTAAACATAAGAATGTGTAAAATATATACAAGATATATTGACATGTAGGAAACATGTGTCATGAATATGTATCCTTAAGATGTCTTAGCCTGTTGCTTGGTATGAATAATTTTTTCCAGTTTGACTAAGTAGAATTAACACATAACACCTTATATAATTAAGGTATACCACCTAGTGACTTGGCTTTCATAGACTGTGAAATGATTACCACGATAATTTTAGTTAACACATCCATGAGTTCATATAGATATCAAAAAGAGATATTGAGGATGTGGTATCTTAACAACTCTCAAATATACTATACAACAGTGTTAGTTATAGTCATTATGTTGAACATTCCATCCCCAGTGTTTATACTATAACTGGAAGTTTGTACCATTCATGATTGATTTTTTTTCTTATTGAATTATATGATTTCTTTATTCCTGTAAAAAGAGACAGTCAAATGCCTCTGAAGTTAAGGAAAGAAATCTTTTTGTCTAATAGACAATAATGCAAATCTGAAAGCATGGTGGCAAGGTAACAGATTGGAGGATGGAATAGCAAGTTGATGCTGTCTACTACAAATCTTGTAGTGGCCCCCATTTTATCATAAAATTCCTTATCCTCCCACACCCTAATCTTGACTATCTTGCCCATCAATTTCTAAATATGCCTCTCTTTACCATGTTAGATGACAAAAAGAAAAGGGAAAGCTTTTAGGAAATTTATGATTAGCTAAAAAAGAGGTCCATGGAGAATGAATTTAGAGAGCAAGAAAACAAAAGGGAGATGATATGCACGCACTAGAGAGGGAGGAGAAGGAGGAGGAAGGGGAAAGTAGAAAGGGGGCAATAGAAGAAGACAAGGAAGAGGAGGGGGAGAAGTGGGGGAGGATTTGGTAAGAGAATTGTCAAAGGAAAAATTTGCCAGCATGGGCAGGACAAAAAAGTTAGTCAAGTGCTACACATAGTACCTCAAAAGAGGCTTGTCATTCTTCACCAGAATTAGAGGAATCTACTCTTGCCTACTCTTTTTTCTCTCTCCTGTGGCTTTCTCATAACCTCTCACCCACATTTCCCTATACAGTTTCTGAGCAACCATTCCAGTAATGAACAGTGCTCTTCCTATATACTTACTGAGATATAGACAGTTCTCAGTGTCATGTCGAGAGCAAACAGACCCCATTCTGTCTGCTTCCTTCAATCTTGTCTGAAGATAAAGACAAAAACAATGGCAGGACACTATATTTCCAGAGACCCAGGACCCAAAAACCAAATCTTATCTGGAGCAAGGCTGATGAGAGGTAGAATAAAACTTAGCAACTTTGCAAATGAGTTCATTGGACCTATGGTATACACCCTCACTTGTGGTAAGAAGCCCTCCAACAACTCACCATATTGTTCCTAGGAACTTGGCTGAAGCCAGCTAGTTTGCTTCAGGATCTTCCTAACTCTTGTGGTTCCTATATGCTGAGAAAGCCATTCTTTAAGAGGAAACTGTTATCCGTTCCTCAAGCTGTGCAGTCATCAGTTTGCAAAACCAAAGTCCATCACTATTTTGCCAGATTTCATCTAACTCCAAACTATGAAAGGTCTACTGTTGGTCATTTGTGTGACATTTCAGATCCCAAAAAGAAATACAAAAAGATGTCCTCATCCTGAAAAGATTGTCTGAAACAGCCTTGTAACAATTTTTCAAATTCCTTAGCCCACAAAATGCTTATAAATCTCTTCTGACACTAGACACAGGCCCGTAATGATAGATCTGATAGACATTGCTTAAATGAGCTGGGTATTCAAGAGCTGGAACTAACCCAAAATTAAACATCGCAGCCTGATAGTCTTTTAGTTCAGGCTAATGCATTTATCTCTTTTTGTTGTCTAGCCAATTTTGAAACAACTGGTATGATGCTAAAATGGTTATTTTATTTAGTTCACCAGTTTGCAAAAAGGTAGCCTTAGCACGAGAAGCATAGATACTCCTTGTATCTATGTAGTTAGACCTGACCAAACCAAAGCCCTCATCACCCTACCCTAAACCCTAAAACCACCCACGGCTTCCTTACCAGAAACATTCTTAACTGAGACCTTAACAGACATCACCCTAAGGGGCCAGGGTTATCTTTACCTTTTTCTCTATATCTATCAGTACTAGGACACCTCGCATATGCATCCTTTTACTGTTCTGTTTTTTAAGAGCTCCACTGCTAGTTTCTATATAGGAAACTACAGCTCCATTCATCTCCAACATCTCCCTTCTAAGAGAAACACTGTCCATTAATATACATTCTTCCCTTTTTTTTTCTTAGTCCAAGACTTCCTATGTTTCTGAATCAGCAGCTATGCATATCTGGCACAAGCAAGATTTTTTTCCATTGGTCACTTCCTAGTTTTCTTTTTTTTTTCAATTTTATTAAGATATAACTGACATACAGCCATGCACTAAAGTGAACAAGATATTGATTTGCTATATGCATACATTGCAAAATGATTACCACAATAAGTTTAGGTAACTGTCACACAAATGTAACATCATATTTTTACCTGAGAAATAGTAGGTTTTGACGTTTCAACACCATCCCTAGTAAAGAAAGATTTAGGAAAACAATATTGAGTCTCTGTGGTTAACCTTACTTGAGAGGATCCACTCCATAATTTCATCTCCTTCCTATCTGTTTCTGTAATATGTCTTTCTGATTCTTCCACTCCCCTTAGAAAAGAAGCTTTTACCTCACCTCAGTTTTGTTGCAATACATATATATATATACATGTATATACATGTAACTATAGATATACATATATACAATACATATACATGTATGTATATACGCACATATTAGTATATTATATATAGTATAGTATATATATACTAGTCATTAATTTCCTCACTACAGTGTTAGCAGCATGTGCGTGCTCTTAATAATCTGGAGAATGGTTAAGTGAAAGGCTTGACAAAAATTTAAAAAGAACTCACTGACTGATAATTCAATTGCCTTTGTCCTCTAAGATTTTTCTGCCTTCCCAGATATCTTCACTCCAGGGAGAACGGAGCTAAACTCTCATTCTGTAATTCTGTTTCCACACCTCATGTTTGGTGAAATGAAGGCTTAGTTGAGACACTACACACTCATTCGTTTTTTCTTAATGTGAGCAAGTGTTTCCATTAATTAAGTGCTGTTCTTTAGCATTAATTAATCTAGTTCCAATCACTGAAAAAAAATCTTGGAGACTATGCAAGTCTAAGCAAAATACTAGAACATTATTGTTTTTCAGATTGTAAGTCCTATCCCATTCCCATTAAATCCCATTAGCCCAACATCTCCGATGATAACAGTGATTGCTAATGCTTAGACGTGGGGTGATTTATTTGAAGAAATATTAGGTATTTTAAGAGTATTTTAAAGAAAGAGGACCTTGAAATAGTAATGGAAAGTTTCCTATGAAAGAGTATAGTCACCCAGCTAAATTTTCTTCATTTTTGTCCCATTTAGCATTTTGTCTACAATACTTTGGTCTATATGATTCAATTATTCATTTTTATCCAAAAGAATAAAAACGTTGATATGTTCTATAAAAGCAGATATAATCTGATATCCATTATATCCCCAAACATCCTCTGCTATCACTTTTTATGTTGTGTTGGCCTCAAACATAAACTTTCCCTACCATACTCCTAGGTAATCTTTACACTGCTATTTGCTCAACTTGAAATAACCTTCACCTCCTCTAAACACACTTCACTCCTACACACCCTTCAGATCATAGAAATACCTTATCTCCCCAAGAGTCTTCTGTATTCTCCCCAGACTAATTCGATCATGGTAACATCTATGACTTTTGTGCCCCTCTGTCCATTGAGCCTTCTGATAAGAAGTGGGTTTCATCTTTTCCTGGGGGCTCCACTTCCCTTCATTGATAGACTACCTGTCTCATTCTGGAGCTTCACATGGAACAAGCCTAAAGCAAGTAGTGATTGATATGAAGATGGGTCTATTATTCAGTCAAAGTTTTTCTGAGGATGTTGGGATAAGGATTTGTGCTCTTTTATACTCGATTTTAGGTGGAAATGTAAGGTCTATAGAGCTGGTATATTTTCTCAAAATGGCATCCATCCGGTGAGAGCAAAACTGTTAAATGGAGAAAAGGAGACCAAATTCAAATGACTTTGAAACTCCTGTTGCTAATATGCCAAAGACTTCCATATTTTTAATTATATGAGTAAATAAAATTCTTTTCCTTCTCTTAAATTGGTTTGCTTCAGTTCTCTTACTTACAAGAGAAAAAGTTCCTGAAAATCTTTTCTTACATTTGAGCTGTCATGATGTGGATAAACATTTGTTTTTAATTTCTACCTTGGAAATCCAGCAGATTTGGAGCCATGCAAGTCCTATTTATTGCTGTTTTCCGATTTCTAGTATACTATGGAGCACACAGTAAAAATCAATATTTTTGAATAAACAGAGAAATGAGTAATATGTGAATTGAAGATTCTGAGAACCCAAGGTCTATCCAGTTTTTTATTCCTAGATCCTGGTCTAAAAAATGTATGTAGTTCTGTGTGTCTACTGTTGGGTTTCACGGTCTGTTATGAAAAGACCTCTGTTAGAAGATATGTCTGCCTTCCTCTCATCTCTTTGTTCCCTGGAAGAGTAACTTATCTATGAGCACCTTAATTATATACCTTGACAGATCCTTCTTCACTCACTGTGCACTACTGCATAGCTCCTAGGAACTCTGCCTTCAGGGCGGTAGGGTAGTGGAGGAGGAGTGCTTGGGTAGCATGGAGACTCTCAAACCCATGTGACCTTGACACCTAAGCCATATTCTCCAATTTCTTCGTTGATAATAAAACCATATTTTCATCCCCCACCTGTTGACTCATAACCTATCTCTCAGTGTCTAAGCTGAAACAAGAAAAATGCAGGGTACTGTAGCATCCCCATAAGCCCCAACCTTCCATGACATAGCCTGAAAGTCTTCAGAAACAGAATGGAATTTTGGAAACCTAAGCAGCACCTGTAGATTCAAGCTCCCAGTGGGGCCTCAATTGCTGGCTTTAGGCAGCAGAGTTTTAGCAGCATGAGTATCATGGGCCTGACCTTATACCATGACTGGTTTTTATAGTTGTATGGTTGGCTTTTAACTAGTGCAGCTTGAGAAGGCATATATAGGTCTCAGGCTTTAGAAGTAAACCATATGGGAATTTGACCTCTGTAAGTCACTATAGTTTATGGCAGTTTTGTCTGCAGGTGAGTTGCTTTCCTTCACACCCACAGACCTCAGCAGAATGCCAAACAAATGGAAGCAGGGGGCTTAGTAAACATGTGCAAGCTGTGCCAGTTCTGACAAGGATTTGATCAAAGGGAAAATGGCGCCTTCCTAATACATGCCTTCAAGGCATTGCAGGAGCCACAGAGAAGAAACTGTGGCAGTTTCTCTACAGGAAGAGATGCTGTAGAACAACTGCTTGCTGCATCGGCTGCATTTCTCCATTCAGAAAGTCTAGACTTTAAACTTCAAAGTTTAAACTTCAAAGTTTTCCCTTTGTGTTGCAGGGCACTGCTTGTGTGAGATGCTAGCTTTAAAATCCAAAACCAAGAACAGTTCATCCTGGATCATCTGATATGTTATTTTGAAGGAGGAAATGTGGAAGGAAGAACTTTGATTCCTTGTAGCTTAGCCACAGGTTCAAGAGATACCCTGACAAAAACTGCATAACTTAACTGCATAAGTTTTGAAGGAAGTGTTCAATTTGGAGTTTCAAGCTGCAACTCCTTTCTGAGAGAAATGGGTCATTTATGTAAACCAAAAAAAAAAAAGGAATAGGGGTACTTTACTATTTAAAGAATATGACATTATCTTGGAATGATATACATATGGAAAAAAAAAGAATGGAATTGTTGTAAACCAGAAGGCAAGCAGAGAATTTTATCTAAAATACTTGATCTCCAGGAATCAAGCCAGCTTCAGGAAATCTAAAAGGAATGAATATTTTGCAAGAACAAAACATATTTGAGTCACACAAACGGTACTAGGACAATGAAATAATAAGAAAAATTGTTGAAAACCTTGAAAAATTGAAAAGGGAAGTTAGTACTATATTTAGATATCATGCCAAAACATTCCTTAACAAGCCTGAACAAGGATTTTTTTCATATTCTTAGAAAATTTGTTTCGGTTTGACTTTCTTTTAACAATTTGATTAGAGCCCAGACATCGTAAAGTTCTAGGTTAACTAGCATACTTGTGTCTGGTAGAGAAGATAATCCCAAAGGTTACAGTTTTATTACCCTGTAGGACATAAGGCAATTTGGTATCTAGTCTAGCAATCTTATTCTCACATTTTTTTTTTAATGCCTATAAAAACCCATTTCCTCAAAGTTGTCCTCTTTACACCCACTTTGCCATCTTTCTGGTTCCCTTGATAAAGAATAAATATGAGTTAATGTCTGGGAAGCAGACACTCTACATCTAAATGAGAGTTATGTTCTCAACTTTCTAAAAATTATTCCTTAACAGCTTTGGAGACCCACTGAGATGCCCTCTTAATTTAACTGCATTGTCTGAAAGTCCATTTCACAAATTGCTTAAATGCAAGAATGTCTTAATGTCTTTTAAGTAGTACTATGACCTAACCTGTCTTCTTTCTCCATTTTCTTTCCTCCTAACTTTGTGTTTTGTTTTTGTTTCTTTAAGTAGCCAAGTCTTGTTCTGGGTCTAATTTGTGTACATCTGATGAGTTATTCCCCAAAGATGGCAACAGAGGCTGGGAATCTAGGTCTATCATCTGAGCATTTGCATGATAGTGATCTCATCTAAGACAAGAAACAGCAGAGAGTCAGGTTTATTAGCCATTTTTGTCTTTCTTTTTTCCTGAGCTCAAATAAACACTGCAACCTCCTGAAACAGAACAAATATTTGCATGATAGTCTGGTGTGTCTTGTATTTTTGTTTTTACCTGTAAAAACAATGTGTAAACTTGTGCATCTAGAAGCAAGAAAAGTCTCTGGCTCTCAGTGTATGAATGTGAAATATTTTTGTTTTCGGAGTGTATTAAGAAATTTCATTGTATAATGTTATAAAATTATCTATTCAAAGTTCAGCATGAAACAATGAATTTCGTGATTATTTTTTATTGAGGTAGCATTGGTTTACAACATTATATGTTTTGGTGTACAGATTAACCCTTCATGTGTATGTTCCATACCACTTCCTCCACCAAAGCACCCATAGTCCTCAACATGGGCCCCTCCCACCATCGCTCGCTGCCCTCCATCCTCCCTTCCTGGCAGCCTCTGCTCTGCCATCAAATTTCAAAGGTTAAATCTCCTTGCCATTCCACAGTCTCTGCATCCCCTTTCTCTGACCTCTGACTTTGCAACCAAATGAGCATGGACTGACTGCCTAATACAAAGCTAAGACTACAAACAATCAAGCACCATGTGTCGTTTCCCTGAAACACAGTCCCTCATCCAACAAATAGACACACCCAAAGAAAAAAAGACCAAAGGACCAATGAATTCAGCATAAACCAAAAAAGAACAGAGTGGAGACTGAGTGAACACAAGAGGTGGGGGGGGACGCGCATAGGGGGTGGAGAAGGGAAGCCATCCCAGTAACCAATTACCTAAGGAATTTTAAAAATTTAGAAAAAACATTTTAAAAATTTCAAGGGTTTGCTTTAGTTTGGTTTTGTCTGCTTATTCGCTTTATTTCTTTTTACTCCACAGATGAGTGAAATCATCCTGTATTTGTCTTTCTCTTTCCGATTTATTTCATTTAGCATAATCCCCTCCTTTTCCATCCATGTGTCCCACGTGGCAAGATTCCACTTCTTTTCGTAATGACTAAGTTATGGAAACAATGCATTTTAATGTTACAGATGGCAAAAACTTCATTGATAGAGTTTTAGATCACATATTACAACTAACCCAGAAAATATTAATTGTCACTTTGTGCAGTATCAGAGAAAATTCACAATGATCTCAAAAGTTTAATGTCACATCATTCCTAGTTTTTCCAGCTACATATCTGTGTGAGGTTGGATTGTCTTCAAATACTTCGACCAAAACAGCATATCACACCAGACTGAATTCAGAAACAGAAAAAATGATCCTTCATTTTTTGTCCTTCATTAAATCAGACAATAATGAGATTTATCAAAATGAAACACAGCATCACTCCCTCTGCAAACATTTTTCCTTTGGGGGAATATAATCATTTTTCATAAAAATTTTATTTATGTTACTGTCTAATGAGTTTGCTATTATTACTTTTAAACAAGTAAATAAATATATTTTATTTAAAAAGAATTTTGGTCATAAGGTATTTTAATTAAAGGAGTTGCTTTAGTTTACAGCAAATAATAAGTAAATTGAATCTTTTCCCAAATTTAGAATATTTTCCTAGAAAATAGAAAAATTAAGCATCCAATATTTTAAGCAAGTTTTTCAGGAAAAAAACGGTTTTGTCAGAAACTGCTAGTCCAGAAAAATTTTTATATAAAATCCAAGTTTGAATAATTAAGATGAATCATTTGGGTTTGGTCATTTTGTTTGAAAATAGCCATGTTTTCAAACCCTGCCTTTATTAAGAATTACATAAGGTTGCATAAGCATATATTTTGCTTTTTATAAAATTTAAGTTTTTTTCTCAGAGACCAGTTATTCTGAATTTCTAAATTTCTTATATTGACTTACTGATCAAATTAGCTAACATTGTTCCCATATAATTATGATTGTGAAAATTGTAATACTATATATTGAACTAAATTAAAACATAATTTTAATAAAACTTTATATTCCACAATGTTTGGGCTGAAAAAAACTTTCAAAATCTTTACTTAACTTTAACTTGGACATTAGTAAATCAGATTGAAGGGCTAATCTTACACACCTGAATAATCTCCAACCAATACTAAATACTGATCATAATGTATATCACCATATATACACTTTTGTTGCTTATTTGTATATGTCATGGACTGACATCTCTTTGAGTCATGATAACAAATATATTTCTTTTTGCCACTTTAGAAAGGCATTCAAAGGGGCATGTGTGAATACAGCTGTATTATATACACCACATCCCTGAATTTTGACAAAATATTCCTGAGTAGAAAGATAATTACATATCACTTACCTCCCGGTTTTTCCCCATGAAAGTAGAACTCAGTGAATTTAGCTACAGCTATTAGTAGCATAACTGATTAAAGCTGTATTAGAAAAGATGATAGCAAGAAAATATAGCTGTGCTCGTGAAGTGATAGAATGTGTTTTTGTTGATCCAGGAAAGCATGAGAGTTAGCCAGCAGCTAGAAGAACTGATGTCGAAGTTCAAATCCAAAGGCCACTTGCTGGGTGAACTCCCTCTTATTCCAGAGATGCCAGCCTTTTCTCCTACCCATTTTATGGAGACCCACCCATTTTATGGAGAGCAATCTGTTTTACTCAAAATTCACCAATGTAAATGTTAATCTCATCCCAAAAAATGTTCATAAAACAACCAGAGTAAGACTTGACCAACTATCTGGGCATGTTGGCCCAGCCAAGTTGACACACAAAATAAACCCTCACACTCAGGTTTTTTAGGCAGTTATGAACCTATCCCAATCAACTCATCAAGTGTAGTTTTAGGACTCTTGAGCTGATTTTCCTAAGATAAAATCTAAAATTTTAAAAAATTTCTCTTATAAACAAAATAATTACTTTTACACCCAAAATTGTTTAGATTTCCTGAAAACCCTTGACAATCACAAATATTTCTTCTTTCACCTCTTTTTCATATACAAATACTAAAAATTCAGATAAACTTGTCATGCCCTATATATCCTTTTTAGCTCATTCATACTTCCAGAGGAGCATGGAAAACATTGTTAAATCAAAGGATCATTTTATGTAGATAAAATGTCATTAATATAAATGTTTCAAAGGTTGTACACTTCATGAATTGGAAGTATTCACAGATTTATTAATGTAGTCACTCTCCATAATATATTCTTATCCTCAGAAGAAACATTTGTCAAACCATTATGAAGTAGTTATGTATTCCTTCCCCTTCTCTCCATAGAGAATTTTGTGCTCCTCCATTTGGATATTATTGATGACTGTAATAAATTAGCAACAGAAGCTATGGTTAATTTAATTTCATCTAAAAACATTTTCTGCCTTTCTCTGATACTTACCTGAAGGTTTTCTGTCTTTAAAAGACTTTTTGTCTTTAAAAATGACAGTCTCAGAGTCTCATGCAAAGGACTCCAACAAGTACTTTTTACTATTGCTACTTCAAGGAGTAGGGATTTATAAAAATAGGCTTCAGAGATTAAAGTTGATAATCCTTGCCAATTGCCAAACTGAACCTTTGGAATGAGGTGGGATTTCCAGGAATCATTTTAGCTCTAAAGCAGAAAAATTCAAGAATGTTAACTATTTTTTTATTATTATTAATTTATTTTTTATATTTTATGGGTACATTTTTTTACATCATTATCTACTCCAGGGTTCTCCCACCACCTTATCATCTATGAACCATCATCTTAATATTTGTTTTCCTTCCACCCCCAGCTCCCTCACCCTCCCCATCTCATGCACTGTGCTTCAATTCTGCTGAAAGTTAGTTTTAAATTTTTCTTGTCTGTTTTTTTTTCCCTTTATTCCTCATATAAGTGAGACCATCCAATATGTCTCTTTTTCTTTCTGGCTTATTTCTGCCAACATGATTCCTTCCAGCACCATCCATGTTGCCACAAATAACATATTGATTGATGAATAATATTCCATTGTGTACATATACCACAGCTTAGAATTCTATTATCCACAATCCAGCAGCAAGAGAATCAAATTTATTCACAGAATGAACTAATGAGAGATATTTAGTTATAGCTTTTTATTTGAAAGTTTACTTATATTTTAATATTCAGTGTTCTGATGAAAATAAGAGGAAGCTCTTTCCATTCCCTTCATAGTCTACATTGGATTTTCTATTTACTACTGAAATGAGACCTTTGTAAACTGAAATGAGACCTTTTTTCCTCTATTTTATTGTTTAAATATATATATTTTACATTGTTATATACTCCAAACTTCTTCCACAACCATGTCACCCTTGAACCATCACCCTGATTCCTTGTACTCATCCCTCCCCTAATCTCATCCTCCCCCTCCCTTACTATATGCTTTGGTTCTTTTGTCACACTTTGTTAGTTTTAACTTTTCTTGACCTTTTGTTTATTTTGAAATGAAACATTTCTAAATGGCATCTAATTTTTAGTGACACTCAGATTTCAGAACAATTTGAGACTTGGCAAGTCACAAGCTATCTGCTAGAAAGACCCAGTTCTGATTACTATAGCTAAATAAATACAGTGAGTGGGCATAGCTCTATGCTCAAGCAAACATGTTATATGCAAATGAATTATCATGGTTCTGCTCCAATAAAACTGTTTACATGAACAAGCAATGGGTCTGATTTGACAAAGTGAGCTAAAGCATCCTGAAACTTCTCTTTGCTACTCTGGGGCTTTGACTATTCCAGTGTGAACCTAATTTTGTAAAGCATATCAAGCACAATTTCCGCTGTGACACTTCATTAGGGCCTTTGGATTGGTGAAGCTTTTCCTCTACCTTATCTCTAACGTGGTAGAGGCTAATGAACACCAGCCAGTTTCCACCTCAGTTGGAATTAGTTAAGAGAGACATGCAGGAGTTAGACAGATGGGGATCAAAATGTCATTTTTTACAGATAAAATCTGTTTTGGGGAATACAGCAGAGGATGACATCAAGCAGGTGCACTAATATCTGGTTCTGAATTAGGCAAACTCACCCAAGCCCAACTACATCTGCATGCAGTCCTCTCCATGTGGACCTCTCCCCAAAAGACAGGAGAGTAAGTAGTAAGATATACACCTCCTTCAGGACTTCCCAGGAGAGGCCAGAGGAAGGGGGTGAATAATCATGCCCAACTTTGTCTCCCAGATTTTCAATCAGAAAAATAATACCTCCTGCTCTAGGGAGGTTTGAGTTAGGAGACTGAGAAACCAAGAGTATGTCTGTACTAGTGGTTTACCCACAATGAAATGCAAACCATGGGGGAAAAGAAAGAGTTCCCCACCACCACCAATACCTAAATAACCTTTGATCTTTTCACTCTTCTGATCAAAAGTTCAAAGACCCCTTTTTTCTAAGAGCACCATTTCTGATAACTTAGCTGAAAAATGCTTAGCTATCTGGCTCTAAACTGCGAATTTAATCTTATTATTAGCCACAATCTCAAATACCAGGTAAGTCAACTGATAGTCTAGAATATAACATTCCTATTCCCATCTCTCTTGTTTATCCATACCACTGCTCCCTCCTGGACTACACTTCCTAATGTTATTATTAGAACTTGCTCTAGACTCCAGGAAAACTTACTTGAACACTCTAGTCCTCTATGCCCTTGAACTCCTAAAGTCCCTGTGACCCCATAGGCATTTGTAGATGCCAATAGACAAATTGGTATCAATTTGTATTGTATATACAAATTTTCACAATTGTATTCTCTCACCACAGTTAGATAGCAGTTCCTTGAAGATCAGCCACACTTACTAGGATTCTTTGTTTCTTAAAATAACTAACACAGTGAATTTACATGATGTAGGTGCTTAAATATTTACTCATTGATTATTGTTTTGTAACCATCTCAATCTGGGTAGGCTCACCATCAGTCTTAGCAGCTACAGAATGTTGGAGCCCTTGATAATATCTTCATAGAATTTTTTGGTAATGAACAGAGGAAAACAGGCAGCAAACAGTCATTGGGGTCTGTCTCTAATTCTCCTTGCATTCTCCTGGAGCTCTCCTCCCCTGTACTCCCTTCCCAGGGTGATGCTGACCCTTTTTCTCCCCCTCCCAGGTCTGAGTGTGCCCCTCACCCTTATACACACCTACTGGGTCCAGGTATGTGCAATCATGGGGAGGGGCAATACCACAGGTGTTGGTCTTAGAGGCTAATGGCAGAAAAAGCCTGGCCAACTCATTTACCCTACAATTATATAACCTCTAAAATGACTTATTGAAATACTTACAAATTTATAACAACCAGGATTCCTCGCTCACCCAAACAATTCCCATCAGTGAAAATTAATGAGGACTCGCTCTCTTCAGAATGAGTCTGGGAAATTTCACATTTCCGTGCTGCTAATTGACTCAAGAGGAGGCAGTGAGCTTGCAGGCGGGTTACTCCCAGTACTGTGGGATTGTGGGTTCGCTGGGCTTCCTGAGTACTCCCATCATTAGCTGTTCATCCCAGATGAACGATTCAGGCACAAAGGTTATTTGCTTCAGAGTTAGAAATGGAGGATGTAGAGTTTTTGAAGATCGCGAGATCTCTCTTCTTCAGGAAACTCTGCTGAGTCATATTTTATGATAATACCAATGGGATCTGGATGTGTTCAACTGTTCCACACCTGTGTGGACAGCGTGCATCCTTGCAAAGAACGCTGGTCTATAAATGTTAACTGGTCAAAACAAATTTTATTTGCGTGATTGGTTCTGTGCAGATCTGGCACCACTGGTAAAAGCATCCAGAAATTTGAAGTAGGTGCTTGGTTTGACAGCACGTATACTAAAATTAGAAATTTGAAGTAAAAATTTGAAGTAAATTTGAGATTGTCACCATATCAGGAGGGATTTCTACCGCTCTGGCATGTTCAATGACCAAGATGTCAACTTTCTAGACATAGCACACTCCAGAAATGGGATAAAAATGACCCCCACTTCCCTGATGGCCTTCAAATGTCCCTTAGACATTCACGTGGATGAAAACCTAATTAGAATTATCTGAGTCTAACACTTAGTCCCATTTACCTTGGGCCTGACTTTGTGCATTACAAAGACATGGTTTCATGAGGTGTGGATTTTCCACCAATGTAACTATTATGTAAATTGAGGGAAGATTGCATTTGTTCTTGTATGGAAATTTAACAAGCTTCCGTTATCATTCTGAAAAATAATATTGCTTGTGGCACAACCATTTATGGTATTTGCCTATCCACTGCAACTCTCACCATCTGAAAATTTCCTCCGTATAGCATTTTACAAAAATCTCTTTTCTTCAACTACCTTGTCTCTCATCAATGTTAAAAATGTCCTCAGTTATACTTATTGACTCGATCCACAGTCTGACTACCTACTCATGCCCCAACATTTAAAACATGAGCCCCTTAAGAGCAGATTATACTTTATTCATCTATTTTCAAATCTTGCTTAATTTCTAATATGTAGATGGTGCTTTATAAATGTTTAGTGGATACATCTTTTCATGTTTGTATTTGTTTTATAACCAATATATTTATTTAGAATTTACTGTGTAGGGGCCGGGCATGGTGGCGCATGTCTGTAGGTGGCAGACTAGAAGCCACAGCCGGGACCAGGGATCGTGGTTCAAGTCCTGCCAAGAGCACGTAGCTAGACCTAGTCCCAAAATATAGCTGGGTGTGGTGGAGCAAACCTGTAATCCCAGCTACCTGGAAAGCTGAGGCCAGGGATTGCTTGACTCTGCGGTACCCTGGGCAACATGAGCCTGTGGTTCCATGGGCAAAAATAGTGAGACCTAGTCTAAAAAAAGAAAAAATAGAATTTACTGTGTATGCAACAGTGCTAGATGATAGGAGCATTTCAGGAATCAACTCAGTGCTGTCTCTGATCTCATGGAGTTTAAATTTAATCAAGGAAATAAAAAAAGTATTCATTACACAATTTTCCTAAATTGAACTTCAAGAGAATTGTCCTAAAGGCTAAAACTGACAAGCACAAGGTGTTTTAAGAGTAGATAAATGGGAGAAACACAAGGCGTGGGAAGAAAAATGACATGACACTGATGCAGATAAGCTGTCTGTTGCTACATAACAAATCAACCCAAAACATTTATTGACTTAAAACAACCACCACTTATTGCTCACAAGTCTGTGGATCAGTTAATTGAGAGGGCCGGTGAGCTCTCCTGTTCACCTGTGACTATGCAGGTACCTCTCTTCTTTCTCCTGTTCCTAAGAAACCTGTCTTTTAAAGTGGCGGGGGAGGAGAGAGAGAGAGAGAGAGGTGTTGATTGGACCCAGGCTCCAACCTCAGCAGGGGCTACCCCATAAGTTTATGTCCAAGTCAGCAGGACTTGGCGGGTCTGGGACCCTCTAGCTGGGTCAGCCCAGGCTCATCTGCCTGCTGATGGTGGAAATCCCAGAGAGCAGGCAGAGCCTTCAAGAAGGCTGAGTCTCAGGCCCAGCGCTGATCCAACATTCCTCTGCAGAATCCTACTCATCTTTGTAAGTCACAAGGCCAGTCCAGATCAAGGGTAGGAAAATCAAATGTCACTGTTGATGGGAAGAGCTGCAAAATCACATGGTGAAAGTACAGAGAGGAGGTTGGAGAACTGTGGCCATTTTTGTCCACAATTTTGCTAAGCTAAGACCTAAAAAATAAGTAGAAGACAGGGGAGCACATCATGGTCAGCAGGTAAAGGTTCTGGCAGGGCCTTGAGTGTGAGGGAGTGAATGAAAGGAGATTGTTACTGAGGCAGTGGGGAGGGAGAAAACCCTGAAGTGTAGCCAGGTAAAGAATGGAGGCCTTTGCTTAAGAAAATGCTTTGAGCAAGTGAAGGACATGCTTGGGATTTATACATACAAATAGCTGTGGTATCAAAATCTTCCCAAGTGATACCAAGTTGAAGTTTTCTATTTAAGAGAGAAGTGAGGTTAAGGAAGCTGTTACCACCTTTTATGCATAGGTGAGAGATGACAGTGGCTTAAATTAGTGTACTGGCTTAATGAATGAATGAATGTGTGAATGAATGAAATTACACTTCAATGAAAGGTTTCACATCTGCAATAAAACTGCCTTGCTTCACAGCTCTCCTACTTACCAGCTGTGTGGCCTTAGGCACCTGTTTTACTCACCTTCAGCCTCAGCGTTTGCATTTCCAGAATGAGGATCTATCTTAGAAGTGTGTTAGAAGAACAAATGGTGTGACACAGAGAAGATGGATACCATGCCAGCCGCCTGATGGGCATTCCAGAAGCCTTAGCCACTGTTACCATAGGTGCTAAAAGGATGCGGTCCACCACAGCACAGTATCTCTTGCAGCAGCAGCTGTAGCCTCATTAGTCTCCCCAAAGGCAATTATTCTCATCCCTGCCTTGCCTGCTCTGGGGCCCTGAGTTTGCTCATGTGGTGGTGATTAAGTTAACGTCCGTGCTGAGACCAGATAGTGTCCATTCCTACTTGTCTTGCAGTGGATCCTCTCTCCTCCCTGGGTCTGTCTAAAGTTCTGTCATCTGGCTTCATCTCATCTGGGGGAGGATAGGGAGAAGCCAGACAGCTGTGAATCTTGCTGTCTGCTCGCAAATGTTCACTGACTCAGGACGGAGAGGAGCTGCTGTCAGGGGAAATGTATGGCTCGGTAGCAGAGGCGGATGCCCTTTGGCTGTGCCAGAGCCTGGGGTCAGTTAAAATCCTTCCGGAGACAACAAGGCCTAGTCGTAGCCAGGTTTTTCCCATAAACTCCCATGCAGTTCAAGGTGATAAGCAAGGGGGACAAGAGGGCGCCAGAAAGAGAGCTGTTTCTGTCTGATTGGAGCTGGGGACTGAGGTGCAGCTCAATTCACAAGGTAAATCACCTGGCACCACTCTGTTTTAAGAACTCTTCTAACTTAATTACCTATTTTACGGAGGCCCAGAAAGAAGACAGAACACTAAGGTATCAGAATAGTCATGGTGCTTGCCTGAATGCTATGCTTAAAATGTCTCTTAACTCGTCAATTAAAAATGACAAATTTGATGATTTTATGATAACATGGATGTACCTGGAAGAAATCATATTAGCAGAAACTAGTCAGAAAGAAAAAGACAAAACCAAATGGTTTCACTAATATATGGACAACCAGACGAAAGTACACAACTGGGGGAGGGGGGACCAGCTGGAGCAGCCAGGGAGGGGAGGTGGTGGGTGACCCCCAGGGGTTACAATGATGTGAAATATATATAAATAAATTTTATATATAAAAAACCAAAAAAGCCTTTTAATTATCTATACTCTTTCCTGTGAGCTTGTATTTTAATAATCAAGAAAAGGAGGAAATTTAACAATCAAATGTTAAGTATGTTAGGAGTTACCCCAGGTTCTTAGTGAATTTATAAATTGCTTGTTGTAATTATCTAATGTATACCTGGAGAAAAGACTTCACAGAGCACCAATCCCAGTTTGGTTCACTAACAAGCACTACATAAATATGTGACCCCCAACAACACTGACCTCAAACCTCTCATCTTTAGCCTTCAAGCTTCCTCCTCCTCCACCTCTTGCCACGGACAACTTTCTTCCCTGCTTCCTTGGGATCCAGTTCATGGCATTAAGAAGTGAGTTAAATTTTAATGTATCAGTTCATTTGGGTTACTCAGCTCAAGCTCATCATTTGTAAAATAAAGGGAAAAGTAGAATCCAGCCTTCAGATTTGTGTGAAAATTTAATGAAACACCATAAATAAAGCACTTAGCCCAGTGCCCAGCACATGGCAACATCACACTTCTTTCCCTGCAGCATATGTGACATTGACTATAATTTCTGGACTCTGGCCCTTTGCCTGATATAAAATATAAACGGGAAATAATGTGAAAGTCAAATAATAAAACATCTACTGCTTTTACTATGCCAGCCTGTGCCTCATTGACACGACCCAGGTGAAGATTGTGAGTGCTAAGGACCCTGCTCCACAGATGTCTCTGCCTGAAATTGGTGGTATTCACCAGCAGACACTTAGGGACAGATCTGGTCTGCTCGCTCCCCTTTCTACTTCCACTGCAGGACTCAGCCATCTACTCCCTGAGGGCCTCCCTCTCTCACTGCCATGGAGAGCTGGGTGCAGATATGACTTCACCAGGGCATCCAGCCCTGGCCTAAGAACCAAACATGAGGATTTACTCCCTCACACTTTTCAGGCTTTCATCAAAAGGTAACTCATTAAATACTGCCTGTGATCCCCTGGGTAAAAACGAGGTTCTCCTCCAGCCCAAACACAAGTACACACTGGCTCTCCCCAACCTCCCATCCTGCTTCACTTTCTGTCCAGCTGTTATCTCCACCTGCTCTTTCACTCACATGTCTCCTCTTGGGATTTGAGGGCCATGAGTACAGGGCATTGAGTATTTTCTCCAGTGTTTTACTAATACCTGGTGTGTGACTGGCACTCCAAAGTTATCATTAAATGAGTAAGTAAGCAAATGATGTGACTAATATTTCAAGGGAAAGCAGAGTCTTTGGGAAAAAGATAGAGAAACACCACAACGTGATGTGGGATGAGCCCTAAGATAGGCTGCCAGTAAATCACTCTGATATGACACTGGGTTGTCAAACTAATTTCTGAGCCTCAGTTTCCATCTCTAAAATGGAGTCAAAATACTCTATTTAATTCAGTTAGTTGGAGGACAAATCCCAATTGTCAAAATAAATGCTGGTCCCCATCCTCTTTTAGGCAATGGCTATATTTAAATGAGGTGTCCATGTCAGCTTTTTAAGTCACACAGCAGTTTATTCCCTAGATAACACCATAATTGAAAAATACACCAGCAGAAGGGACAAAGGAGATTGCTTCCTTTGAAAGTCTGACTTTCAACCCCCCTGCCTCCACCTAATTGCCCCACACCAGCCACCACCTTGGCCCACACAGATGCAGCAGCCTTGCTGTGGGCTGGGCTGGATGGCACTCTCCAGGCCACCCCCACAAGTCACAGGGCTCGAGGGCTCATTCTGGGTGAAGCAGCATTCTGCGTCAGGAGTTGTCGCTTTCTGGAGGTTGCCTGGTGACCCTAATGGAAAATGAGCTGTGGCAGACCATACCACAGAAACCACTCCCTCAGCTGGCAGGCTCATCGGAAAGCCCAAGTGCTGGGGGGCGAGGGGCTCTGTCTCCAGAAGTGCCCTCAGGGGCACACTGTGTAGGTGGTGGCAGACAGGCAGTGAGTCCAGGGCGGGAGATTCTCTTCTCAGCCCAATTTGTACTCAAAGACCAGGATGGCCCAGCATAGTCACTAATGCTGGTCCCCACCCTCTTCTAGTCAAAAGCACCCCCAAAAGTCCCATCTGTGGTTGATATCCTGCAGTTCCAAAAATACTAGAGGTTGCCTTCTGAGGTTTTTATGACCTGCTTAGTCAGTAGCATTGATCACTACAGTAACAGGAGGGAAGTCTCAATTCACTCAGGTCAGGTGACCCCCAAAGAGAAGCAGCTCGCCCAGGACAAGAGAAGGTGTTCTGGCTTTGAGCCGATAGGAGAGAAATTTAAGAGGCAAGTAGAAGACTTGTGGGTTGTTAAAAGATAGGGTAAGCTCCATCAGTGGGAAAATAAATTATACAGCTCATTTAAATAAGACCAAGCCACAAAGCCAAACCAGCTGAAACGCCAACTTATAGAAAGTGTAGGAAGCCCTACTATGTGATAGACACTCTATGATGCTCTCTCCTATCCTTGTATCTTTTTATGCCAAGGTTACTATGATAATATTTGTAGTTTAGAGATAATATTTGTAGTTTAGAAATTAATAGTCTTGTTTAGAGATGGAGAATGGAAACTCAGAGTGACTGAACCAATCTCTGGAGGTTGTTACAAAGCCATCTTTAATGCTGCTTCTTCTAAGTCTAACATCCTTTCGCCAAACACCCCCACCATCCCTAAGAGAAAATCATTCTCCACCATCATACCATCTCTGTCTAGTTTATCCTTGTCTTCCAGTCTCTAGCAATTAACACTCCCCAGGGCAGTGCTGGCCTAATGAAGGCCTTGGTGAATTTGGACCTAACTCCAGGCATCAAATTAGGTGCTGGGGATGCCACAGAGAATTTAGAGATCACTTCCTGATCCTGGGGGAGCATAGATATGCTGGTTCACCCCTTGACAAGATAGTTTACAGACATGTGAAGCAGTTCAGCAAATAAGACACAGCAAATGTCCAGCTTAACAGAGTGCTCCGTTACTGCTACTGCTATATTTAGAAACAATCTTCATCTTATTCCATTCTCTTCTGTTAAAGTGTCTACCTCCCCTGCACTCAGTAATTTTCCCAATTATGCTAGTGACCAGTGAATCCAACAAAAAGATTATGGTATTGTGAAAAAGACCAGACAGGCAGCATCACACACACACACACACACGCTTACATTCTCACATACTCTCTCTCTCTCTCTCTCTCTCTCTCTCTCACACACACACACACACACACACACACTTAGAATTGAGATTTTCTACAAGCATTTCAATGAATTTGTTAGGCCCACTGACATAATGGTCTGAGAGCACTGAATAAAGGCTGGGAACACAGCTGAGATCAATCCCATTCATAAGCAAGTGAGTTTGGGAGACCCTGCCAGGAGTTCAGCCCTCCCTGTCCGCCTCCAGGCCTCTGAGTTTGGAGCATTCCTCAGGTCTCTGGGTGCTTCAGTTCATTTGTACTTGGCTGAAGACAATTTCCTGTTTCTAAGAAAAGACTGCTTGAATGTCTTATGAGGTCCTTCGGACAGTAAATGCTGCTGGCTTGGGTATGGCCAAGGGGTAGCTATCCGTGAGACTTGATTCTCATTAACCCCCTCCAGCCTAAAGTTGTCCTGGGACTCAGACTGAGGTTATGACAATTACTTGTCAGATTGGCTGAAAAATGAAGAGCAGTTTATGACTAGGTCAAGTATGCCTGAGCTATTCGAGAACATCTGGATTTGCTAAGCCTGAATCAAAAGCCAGGACCATGACAAGGACAAGGAACCATGACAAGGACCATGGAAAGGGGCATGTGTGGCTAACACCTTGGCGTACATGCCTGGCCCCTGCTCCCCGGGTCCCGCCCACTCCAGCCTGTCTCTCCCTTCCAGCTCAGTAGTTCCACAAATCGCTTTTCCAGTGATATCACATGCTGTTACCATGGGGAATGCTGTTATGGCAAAACAGAACTGTCCGATCTTCACCCTATGGCTTGCAACCTGAGGCCATTGTGGAGGGAAGCCATTCTGTTACCACAGGTCTCAGTGGAACACTCTGGGTACAAACACAAACAAAGTGGCTGGGTCACGCTGTGGTGGGAATGGAGACCCTGTGACGGGGATGGGAAAACCCACAGGAGGTTGGAGCTGGGCCTCCTCCTGCCATCAGGCCACCATCTGGGCCCTGATGTGAATAACAGCTGTGTTGCCTCTCCCACCACCAGTCCAACCTTACCCAAACTGGACTCTTCTCCCATCTCATCCATTCCCTCCATCCACTGCTCAGCCACAATTAACAGCATGACTGGCTATAGGTTACAGAGACTTTTCAGGAGGGACATGATATCCTGAAGGTTTAAGAACACTGAGCTGCCTGGGGTCAAATTCTGGTTCTAACATTTAACAGGATACTCTGGTTTCTCTTCTGGTGGCATAAAACTCACCATTCACTGACTCTTACTAAGGCCAGGATCTCACAAAAGCCACTTAGCATCCCCACAGCCTCACTTTCCCAATTAGGAGAACAGCACACCATTCCCTGTGGCATGTTAGAATAAGCACTTGCGATATTATAGATAGATAACTTCTCCTACCAAGACTCCTGATATCCACCCTTGCCTCCTTCTACTTTGTATTGACCAGTGGCTCTTGTTCAGATATGAATCTGATTGCATTCTCCAATTTGGACTCTTCTAGTATTTCCATGGAATAATTCTAAGGTTGTATCTTGACATTTTCAGGAGGTCAAGCCCACTCCTAGATCAGTTGCCGTCACCCCCTTCCTGGTTGTTCAGTTTGCTTTTTGCACAAGACTCTCATCTTCTTTCTGCCAGAAACACCACCCTCTTCACGTGAGTGGCATCTTTCTCACCTTTTCAGATCTTAGCATGGATATCACATCCTCCAAAGAGCACCATTCACATAAAACCTCCATGCTACCTGCCGCAGAGACAGCCCTATATCCTACATTATTTACTTCATGGAAGTCATTCATGTCTAAAATTGTCTTCATTCCCTTCATATAATTGTCAATTGTGTGTCTTACCCAGAAGAAAGTAAATCTTGGAAAGCAAGGAATATCTTTTCAACTGTATTACCACTTCATAGAACAGTGCCTCCTAGCATATAGTCAGCACTCCATAAATATTTGTTTTATTAAGTTAAATAAACATATTTGATGTAGTATCTATCGAATAAACATTGATGGCTTCTACCATTAATAATAACATATCATTTTCTCTTTATAATGTATAGGTAGCATACGACCTTGTTTATGTAGTAATAATAGCCTATATTGCTATTGTACTAGTAATTGCTCCCCACTTAAAAGATAGTAGTCCATTGAGGAGTAACAGAATGTTCTGACTTTCCTGCTTCATAGGTTGGTATGACTTTTTCTTGTAGATGAGGCTTGAGGAGACTTGGCAACTTGCTAGACTCAAAACCAAGTTTTCAAATTCCAAGAAAGAGGTTCTTTCAACCATTCACATGAACTGACTTCATTTCACCTCCTGTCTCACACAAGGAAGATATTCTTGCCCATCCTTTTTAAAAGTCTCCTGAAGAGTGAGGAGAAGTAGGTATCCCCAAGTCGTTTGACTGGCACTGTTGGGAGGACCCTCAGCCATCTTCAAAGCACAAGTTCCTAGCCTCTGAGAAAGTCATAGCTTATTGCTGTCATCTCCATCAACCCATCTCCCAGCACTCCTCATCTGAATCCCAGATGCCCTTTACCTCCGAAGCATCCTCCCAGTCACAGGCCTCCAGTCCTTGCTCAGTTTAAGGCAGTTGGAAGATATGCAAATCACATGCCTGGGGGAGCTACTGTGGGCTCTGGGGCCCCCAAAATCAGAAGTTTCCCTAAAGGTCGCAGCCGTAAGAAGAGGCTTAGGCACCCACTCTCCTATTTGCTGCCCTCTCTTCCCTCCAAATTACAACAGGGTTTTCCCCATCCAAGCGATGAGCACTAGGGCCAGAGTAAGTAGGAGGTCTAGGACTATGGCCTTTGTGAGAATGAGGGAAGGGGGCATTCCCTTCTTTAAAGTGTGGGATGTAATGGTAAAAATGACCCCAAAAAATGAGGGATAATGAGAGGCAGGTCCTATGTGGGTGTGGCCCCGGTGAGGTGCCCTACTGGGTTCTAGGAGATTTGCTGGCTGTGCTGAGTCCTGGGATATTCTCCTTGCTTGACCCATATCTAAAGATGTTTATCACTGTTTCCCATCATTCTCATCATTTCAAAGGTGGGGGGGGGGGTAGCGGGGGAAGTAGAATCAGCTGTTGTCAAATGTTCAATGAAGGTTATATCCTGATTTCTAAGAACATGAATGATCTTTTACACATTTCCAATAGGTGCAATTGCTAGGTACAACTTTTCCATTCCTACCCCCTCTTGTCATTGATATGGAAGGGACAAGAGTCCTGGAATTACTTACTTTACTGATAGCTTTTCCTACAGGTAGAGACAAGTAGAAGAAAATGACTAGGTCTTCAACTCCTGGAGACTGCCATGTCAGCTGTATTTACCACCCAAGGTGGTGGCTTATGTCAAGTGATACTCCACTGAGGTTCTGAGCCAAATGTTGACTTACCTTTCAGAGCTCTCAGTTTCCAGAGAGACACCAAGCACTTTGGGGTTGGAGGATAAATATACCAATTGCAGTCAATCACCCTGGGTATGGATAAGCTCAGCTACTAATATTAAGTGTGTGAATTTGGGCAGGTGATTCCCTTTCTCTCTGTGTGCTTCTATTTTCTCATATGCAGATAAGAGACAATAAGAGTACATAATTCATGCAGGGTGATTGGCATAGTGCCTGGCACATATCAAGCATTCAATAAGCAGTGGATGTTGCCGTTGCTACTGTTATTAGCCAGACTAGGGTATGTATACAGCTAGATTCAAACATGTTTGTGTGTTTCTGTTAAATTCATAGCATCCCCGCAAAAAAATTTTTTTTATTATCCCTATGGAGTCTCTGGGAGAGAAGTCATTCTAAGTAAAGTTGCAGCTAGATGCAGGTCTAGGAAACTGTCCCAATGGAAAAGAGTTAGTGAAACAAAACTACAAAACTGTGGGGAGGCCCCCAGATGCTCCAATTCATAGAATCTAAGCCCTCCTACTGGGACATCGTACACTTGTTTATGGCTGGGTGGGGTTCAGTTCAGTTCAAACACTCTCACCCAGAGCCCACAGGCTAGTCACTTGCCTCTGAGTATAAATTTCACCAGGCTATAACCTTTCCCTCCCACTGAAAGTAATGAAAAATGTAATCTGAGGGTTAACTGGAAATCTGTAGAAAGCATCGTGAAAAACTAGAGGTTCTTTCTTGGAATCCTAAAACACAAATTGGAAAAGTACTATGCAATGGGAACCGTGAGTCTTAGGTTGTCAGGAATGGTCTAAATTTCAAATAATCTCATCTGCTTTTCTCATAAATCATCAACATTTTTTGGAAACTGTTTCCCAGGCTTTTCTTCACACTTGGATGTGGGACAGAAATCCTTTCTTATACCATGTGAGTCTCAAATTTTGTCTGTTAAAGTGAGCCAATTCATTAAAAGAAATTCCCCTAGACTGAGACTTGGTTCTACTGTCACTCTAGAGCTTGGAGAGCCCCAGAAGTAGGGAGACCACAAGATTATACCCCAAACCCAGCCCGATATACAACAGCCTATTCTAGATCATTTCGGAGCCTCCAGAAAGAACCACTATAGTTGAAATTTTCAGTAAAAGTCCTCCCACCATCATCCCCAAAATGATAGTGTTCATAATCAGGAATTATTATTAACACCATCCCTTGAGACTCATAACAAAATTGACTTACTGCTAATCAGCATCACTTGGCTTTCAAACACCAATGACACAAAGACCTGGAGACTAAATAATCTGTGCAGAGTTCAGTTATCGGCCTAGAACTGGGTCATCCTGACAGGTTCATCTGTGATTTTTCTCACGTGTGGAAACTTGCACCCCAACTTAGTTCTCAGCAAATGGCAATGTGAAACAGTTAATTAACTTGAAAGTTGCTTCCATTCAAGAGGCAGCACTGTTCCAGAGAAAATACGTTTTACCACCAGTCCTAGGAAATCCCAGAAGATGATATTTCAAGTATTACTTAATTCTGGGGCTCTCACAGTCTGCTCAGTCTAGCTCAGTTCCAATTTGGCCACTACGCCCCCGGCATTTGGGCATGCACTCCCTGTCCCTGTTTACTTTCCTGTGAAGTCTGTGGGCGGCAAGCACAGAGCAGAAGTTCTGGCACAGATCTGGCCTCTGCAGCAACTTTCTCATGGAGGGGCACCCATGTCCTAAGCAGGATGGCCAAGGAATTAAGAGGACAGTCAAGGCTCAGTTACTTAGACACTTTGATGCTCTGATTCCTGTGGAAAGCTGCAAGGAAAGTTCTGAAACATCACCTGGACTCTCACACACAGGCTCAGGGACACACATACACCACCCCCATCCCATTCTGCCCACTGATTGCACAGAAAAGAAACAGGACACAGAGATACCAAAGATGAGGCTTTCCTTACTATTCCTTACCAGCCTCTCCTGGACTTGGCTCTTTTCAGTGAAAAATGAGCCCTAAAGCCCTGGAGCCTTTTCGGTGATTTACCGAGAACTTTACTTCCACATGGGCTTTCCGGCTGCAGCCAACCCCAAGAGTCAGAGGGAGGAAGTGGGAGAAAATCATAAGTGGATAGTAAGATGAGAAACAGATGTTTGGAGCCTTCGCTGGCAGGGAATTCTCTACCTTGACTGTCCCCCCCCTTTCTCTGTGAGATTAGAAGAGCTTAGTCTCTTTGAGCAGTCTCTTGCTCTACCTGCATTTCACCTCCCCTCCCGCCAACAGCTACTCCATTTTTCAAGATTCTTCCTGGCACCCTGCATGTAGGTATTTATCTTGTTGGATCAGTTTTTCCTAATTCTAGCCGAAATTAATGAAGACTAGGTCTCTGAACATAGACAGGTATTAGACACAATCCTTTACTAGCGGGAGTTCACACCAGTGAGCAAGACAGAGAAACAAATTCCAAGAGGGTAGGGTCTGTCTAAAACAGAGGTAAGTGCTGATCACTGTGGAAAGCATATCAAAGGGGCTCTGAACCCAACCATGGGGTTCAGGGAAGGGGAGCAATGTTAGAGGATATCTGAACTGAGTTGTGAAAACACCATTCAGTGGACAGCAGCTAAACATTGCTTTGGAGGTATTGACTTAGCAGCCTCCAAGAGTTCCGTGTACATCTTCAGGGCAGCAGAGTGGTTTGGTGCCACATTTCTGAAAGCAGACTGCTTGTCTGGGTTTACTTAAGCCTAGATTATTAACTTATTACCATGTTATGTAAGTTAGTGAATCTTTCTGTGCCTCCGTTTCCTGTATTTTAAAGTAAGGATAACAACACCAAAAATGCATCTACCATATGATCCAGCAATTTCACTCCTAGAAATCTACCCAAAGGACACAAAGATACTAATTGGAAAGGAAACCTGCACTCCGATGTTTATTGCAAAACTGTTTACAATCACCACAATATGGAAACAACCCAAATGCCCCCAAATAGAGGGATCAAAAAATTATGGTATATTTACACAATAGAATAGTTTTCAGTCATCAAAAAGACAAACTCATGCCATTTGCAGTAACATGGATGGAGCTGGAGAGGATTGTGCTAGACAAAATTAGTTCCAAGGAGAAAGATAAATTCTGGATGTCCTCACTTATATGTGGAATATAGAGAAAGCAAACAGAACGGTTTGAAAAAAAAGAAGTAAAAACTAGTAGAACTCAAGCATACAGCAGAGGAGGGAAAGGAAGGCAACAAAACAGGGCAGGGATGAGCAAAAAGGAATAAGGTGATGGTTCACAGGTTATATGGTAGCAGGAAAACTATGAAGATTACAATGATGCAAGAAAAAAAATTAATAAGATAAACCAATATTTATCTTGTAAGAATGTGAAATGATGCAGGCATACTTCAGGGATATTGGGTTTTAATTTCATACCAATGCAACAAAGGAAGCATCACAGTAAAGCAATAACAAGAATATTTTGGATTCCTAGTACATAAAAAAGTTACATTTGCACTATATTAAGTGTGCGATACCATTACATCCAGAATACCATTTGCAGAGCTTAATTAGATGTGACAGAGAGAAGTGAGCACATGCTGTTTGAAAAACACTACTTACAGACTATCTCAATGTAGGCTTACCACAAGCCTTCAATGTTTTGAGATGCACAAATATGTATATTTGTAAAGCATTTGGGATAACACCTGCCACAATGCTGTGTTTTTCCAAAAAATAAAAAATTCAAGTATTTTTAAACCTACTATATATGAGGCCATATGAAAGCTGCTTTGGATACTTAAGTGAAAGTCAGAGTCCCTCTTTATCAGGTCATGAAAAATGCAGTTAAATTATCAGTGAATTGTGGTGCTATATTTTAGGTGTAAGGCAAAGACATTGACCATAGACATCTCATATTCCATCCTTCCAGAGAATCAAACCTGAAATCTAGGCATCAGCAAGGATATTTCCACCTCCTTTATATCATACATTCAGTCCCCATGTCCTACAGTCTACTTCTTTATGATCTATTGAATCCCTCCATTTTGCTTCCTTCTCATTCTTATTGCTTAACCAAGTCTCTCATCACCATTCATGTGGACTAAGACATAACCAGTTTCCAGGCCTCTAGTTTTCTCCTTATGTCCACCATGTCAGTTTCTCTTTCTTATAAATTCTATTGCAGTATGATTGATACACAAAAAATTTAAAATCTTTAATATACATAATTTGATGAATTGGAAATGTACATTCTCACCCTTGACATCATAAATCAAGGTAATAAACAGATCCAGCACCAAAGAAAGTTTTCTTGCATCACTTGGCAAGAAAGAGAGTTTTAGTTTTTGTAGTTACAATATGTAACGTGAAGACTTTTCTCCTAGCATTTTTTTTTTTTTTTGAGACTAGGTCTCGCTATTTTTCCTGTGGAACCACAGGCTCTCATTGCCCGGGGTACCACAGACTCAAGCAATTCCCAGCCTCAGCTTCCCAAGTAGCTGGGATTACAGGCGTGCACCACATACCCAGCTATTTTTTTTTTTTTTTTGGAACTAGGTCTCTCTATGGGCCCCAGGCAGGACTCGAACCGTGATCTCTAGCCCCAGTCACTTCATAGGCTGAAGCTTACAGGTACAAACCACGGTGCCCGGCCTAGCAAATTTTTAAATGCACAACACCATGTTGTCAACTATAGACACTGTGCTGTACATCAGAAACCTAGAACTTACTTAGTTTATCTCTCTTACTTTATGCCCATTGAGTTATAATGTTCCATTTTTCCTCCCTGCTCTCTCAAACTATGGCAACCATTTTTGTTTTTATAAGTTTGACTACTTTAGATACCTCATATATAAATTAAATCATGCATTGTTGTCCTTGTGTTAGTGATTTATTTTATTTAGTTCATGTCATCCAGACCCATCTTTATTGTCACTAACAGTTGGCTTTCCATCCTTTTAAAGACTAAATAGTATCCCATTATCTATGACAGATACAGTTTTATACAATTGTCCACTGATGGACATTTAGATTGTTTCCATATCTTGGCTTTTGTGATTAATATTGCAATGAAAATAAGAATGTAAGTATCTTTTTGAAATTTTGATTTCAATACTTTTGAATATAATGAGAATGATTGTTGTATTATATGGTTGTCCCATTTTACACTTTTATAGAAACTCCATACTATTTTCCACAGTGATTATACCAGTCTACATTCCCACCAACAGTGAACAAGGATTTCAATTTCTCAACAATTGTTATCTCTTGTGAGTATAATAGTAGTCATCCTAATAGGTGTGAGGTAAAGTCTCATTGTGGTTCTAGTTTGCATTTTCTTGATGATTAATGATGCTAGTCACTTTTTCCTATACCAGTTGGCTGTTTGTATGTCTTCTTTGGAGAACTGTTTATTCAAGTTCTTTGTCTATTTGTAAACTGTTTTATTTCTTAAATTGTGATTTTTGCTACTGAGTTGTAGGAGTTCCTTTATATATTTTGGAAATTTACTCCTGATGAGATGCATGGTATACAAATATTTTCTCCTATTACATGGGTCCTCTTTTTACTCCATTGATTGCTTCCTTTGCTATACAGAATCTTTTAAGTATGATGTAGCCCTGTTTGTTTATTTTATCTTCATCATTGTGCTTTTGGTGTCATATCCATAAGATCATAGCTAAGAACAATGCCATGATACCTTTACCTTATATTTTCTTCTAGGGGTTTTATAAATTCAAGTTATTTTTAATTTTTAGCAAAGTTGGAGTTGATTTTTGTTCATGGTGTGAGGTAGGGGTCCATTTTCATCCTAAACATATGAATATCCACTTTTCCCAGCATAATTTGTTAAAGAGTGTTCCCATGTACCCATTAGCCAATCTGAATCCTGAAATAAATAAGGTAAAAAGACACAAATGAAACAGATGGAACAGAATACCAAAATATTGTTCTTATTCCTAAAAAAAAAAAAAAAAAAAAAGGAGCTTATACCTATGAACTATTGAAAAAAGGAACTCCAGAAAATAGTTAACTTATCCTCAATGGCACAGACTCAGAGGGAATGAGTCAGACTTCCCCACTGGAGGGCCTACCAGTTTAAGATTTATGGCAGGGGCTAATAGAAAAGAACATGGATCCCAAACATAGCTCTCCCAAAGAGAGCTAATTTCTTCTTTCAAAAGTCACCAATCAAATTTATCACTCCTTGAAGTGGAACAAGTGAGGGACAGAAAAAAGAGACAAGGGGCATTAATGGAGCTCTTCTCACATTTAAAAAAATTCCAGGAGTATTTCAGTTAAGAGAAAATTGCGCATTTCTTTTCCTACACCTACGTAAACATAATGACTCTTAATAATTTTATATGGTATTTTCCTTTCCTTTTTTTTTCCTCTTCATGATATTAACAAACTTGTAGACAAATGGCTTTTCATTCTATACCTGTGTCCTATGCAAGAAGTCAGTCTAATACTTACTTTGGCACAAAATGGGTGGTCAGACAATTCATTAAATGTTGCTGAAGAAAAATAAAGAGCCAAAAAGTTGCAGGTTAACTTAAGAAGGAAGAATTATAGCAGCAAAGGAAAATATGTGGGTAAGATTTCATAGAGGAGGAGTAGTTTGAGCTGAGTTTGGCAAATGAGTCAATACAACATGGAAAAGACAAAGACAACAACAGTTGCATAAGCGTAGAGTCATGATATTGAATTGGGCAAGTCCCTGGATGAAAAAGGGGGGGAAATGTAGTATAGAATGTGAGTGATCAGGCAAGGAGAACTTAATGTATTTCCTTATCCTCAAATACATAATAGAAATCTTTTTTAAAAAAAAGTCTAACAGCCAACAAGAATTGTTCTGTCTTTGAATTTAATTTTGTTTGCCAATGCAGAAAAGACACTATTTTAAGCTATAGGGAAGCCGCCACTAAACCTGTCTGCTTATTCTTCCAAATCCAAAAACAACTTGTACTAAGTGTACTAAGAGCCTCTGGGCTCACATCTGGGAAAACCCAGAATGCTGATGTCACTCCAGCAGCATGAAGCAATGATTGCTGGAGGCCACAGACTTTGGTGTCAGGGGAATCACATACTGCCTGTCTGGTTGAAGACAAATGAAGAGTCTGGAAAGTTCTATTGGCCAGAAGTGTGATTTTTCTATGTAGTGGAACACCAGAATGATAGGATGAAATTTTATTTGCTTTTTCAGGATATTTTTCATGACATAGTTAATATTACTATTTACAACATAAAATGAAGTTTTCATGTACTCAGAAAATCCATATTTTAAGCTAAAGTTCATAAACAATTTGTGGTCTACATCTCGAGTTATGCTTTTAGGTAACATCTGAACTTTTTGTGACATGTCAGTGGCTCAATGATAGCCTCCTACAGAATTTTCCTTCCAGCTGCTCTTGTCTGGGAACATCAAACCCACCCATAGGAACTGATAACCCCTCATATTTCCATCTTGTGACCTTGACCTTTGGTTGTAATTGGTCTAAAACTAGGAACCTGAGCAACTCAGGTCTCTCTGGGTCTTTTTTTTTTTTTTTTTAATTCTTTTTGCATTTCATGTGATTTTCTTTTCTAGTTTCTTCAAGATAGAAGCTGCGTTCATTGTTTTGAAGTCTTTTTTCTTTTCTAATTTAAGGCCTTTTGTGCTATAAATATCCCCTTAAGGACTACTTGAATCCACACTTGTCGTGTTTCCATTTTCATTTAGTTCAAAATAATTTGCAATTCTTTTTTGATATATTTTATGACCCATGAGTTATAAATGAAGATCAGTTTAGGGCTATTTGGAGATTTTCCAGCTGTCTTTCTGATGCTAGTTTCTAATTTAATCCCATGTGGATATAGAATAGATTTTCTACTCAACTACTTTTAAACTTACTAGGATTAGTTTCATAATATAAGATGTGGTCTATCTTTGTAAATGTCATATTGATGTGACAGCTTATTCTGCTGTGACAGGGTAGTTTTCTATAACTCCATTAAGTCAATATGATTAATAGTTTTTAAACCTTATAGATCTTCTATATACTTACTCATCTTCTATCTACATTTTTCTATCAATTATGTAAATCTCTGGCTATAACTATGGATTTGTTTTTCTCTCAATTTATCTGTTCCTGTATCATGTAAAATGAAGTCTAGTAATTAAGGATATAAACATTTAAAGTTGTTCTATTATCCTAGTGAATTATCATTATTAAATTGTCACTTTATCCACAGTGATAGTTTTTGCTTTAAAATCTATTTTTTTGAGAAAAAAACTAGCCATTTTGACTTTATCTTGACTAGAATATCAGTTTTCATCTTTTCGTTTCAACCTGTTCATATCTTTATGTTTAAAGTGCATTTCTTATAGGTAATACATAGCTGGGTCTTTCTTTTCATCACTCTGGCATCTCTGAATTTTAATTTGGGATATTTAAACTATTTCTACTTAGTGTGATTATGTATATGGTTGGTTTTAAATTTACCTGGCTGGCTTTTTTTTTTTTTTTTTTTTTTTTTTTTTTTTTTTTTTTTTTTTTTTTTTTTTTTTTTTTTTTTTTTTTTTTTTTTTTTTTTTTTTTTTTTTTTTTTTTTTTTTTTTTTTTTTTTTTTTTTTTTTTTTTTTTTTTTTTTTTTTTTTTTTTTTTTTTTTTTTTTTTTTACTTCATCTGTTTTTGTTCCCTTGTCTCTATATTTTTAATTTAATTTTTTTCTTATTTTCATCAGTCATATTTATATATTTATTGTTCTTCCTAGGTATGAGCCTCCCATCAAAGATGGACCCCTATACCACCACCCTACTCCCTTCCCCCCCGTACTACTTTCCCCACTCTGTTACTCCAACTCTTCTCTCACTGCAAGTTGTTCATCTATTCTAGCCCCTGGTCTCTTCTTTTTCTTTCTTTTCTTTTTTTTCACTCCAGGAACACAGCAGATTAGGCTGCTCAGATCTCCAGGAGTAACTTTGAAGTAGGTAGCCAGGCTGAGCACATCAGGAACCTCTTGTAGGGTAGGTATGGGATATGAATCTCTAGACATCCTTATTTTGATGCTTCCTATAGTGGAGGAGACTGTCTCCTTTCCTTCAGATCCATGTGTTCACTGTGTTCCATGCCTCCTCATTCATGTTGACTGTCTCTTCCATTCTTATGTTGTTACAAGATGCTGTTCCTGAGCCATATGGTTCTGGCATCTGCCATTGGGAACCCAACTCCCAGCTACTGGCAGTGGAAAAGTTCACCAGTAAGGCAATCTTCAGCCAGTGGTTGATCCAGCTCATCTCCTCTCTCATGGCTTATATTTCTGCCATGGGGCCACAGTTACATCTCTGGAAAAAGAGGGAGCCTTGCTCATTATATCTGGACCAGGGGTTTGGTTCCCTAGCCCCCAGAGACATTGTACGTGGAACTCTGTGAAAGGTAATCTCACAGTCTTGTCTCTTGTGGTTCTGACCATGTTCTGTTTGGGTCCTACCCAGGTGATGAGTATATCCAGAACCTCTATTTGTTCCTCTCCTCTCCTGTATGTCTGTTGCTGCAGTGCCTGTTGCTGGAGTGCCTCCTTCCCAGTGCAGGTGTAATTGAAGTGAACATTAACCAGAGGGTTATTCCTTCCCAAGACTTAAACCCCCCCCCCCAGCAAAGGTTCCTAGTTACCACCCCTAACCCACAGGGAGGCAAAAACTGGATCCTCCAAATCAAGACCTCTAGACCCCCCAAGACCCTGAGACCCCAGTGAGTCAGTACTCACATTGCCTCCACCCCACCTACAATGTGGGCCATGTTGTAGGGGGCTACTAGAAGCTCTGCCCCAGACCTAGGCTTCCCAGGGGTCCTTCTGTTTATATTTTCTTTCATATTAAATTCTTATTTTTTATTATCCCCCTATTATCCCACTTTATCTCTTCTGTTGTATTATTTTAATGATTGACTGAAAGTGTATAGACTATGTCCTTAACTTATCACAGTCACTCTTAAAGTAATATTATAAAATTTTACATATACTGAAACATATAGTTACAGTAAACTTCTATTCCCTGTCCCTTGAAATACTGTAATCATACATTTCACATATGTATGTAATAAGCCCCACACCCATTGCTTTTAGGTATGATTTAAATAATTACTGTTCTTTCAAAGAGATTTAAATAACAATAAGACATGTTTTGTTTCCTTGCAAAATTATCATTTGAAAAGCTCTCAATTCTATTGTGTCTATTCAAATTTCCATCTGCTTAAGAAATATCCTTTGTAATTGCCTTCTATTTTATTTTGATTCAACATTTGTATATATCATGAAATGCATCATTCAGAGATATAATTCATTTTCTTTTGATGAAAACTTTTGAGATCCTATGATTTCTTATAGTGTAATTTTCTTGAAAATAAAATTTTTCATTATTTTATGTCTGAAAAGATCTTTGCTTTGGAAACATAAGCATATTTGGGAAACACAAGGTATAGGATTCTAGGTTGACTAGCTTTTTTTTGTTAGATCCTTGAAAAATGTTGTCTACTGTCTTCTTACTTGCATTGTTTCTGATGAGAGAGTTGTTATTCTTATATTTTACCTTCTAATTATAAGCTGTCTGTCTTCCTACTTATCTGTAAGTTTCTTCTTTATCAGTGATCTCAAGCGATTTGCTTGTAATGTGCTTTGATATAATTTTTTTCAAGTTTCATTTGCTTGTAGTTAGTGGGACTTCTGTGATTTGGAATGATGTCTGTCATTAATAATTCTTGAAATGTTTACTCTCTCTCTCTCTCTTGTGCTTTGGGGACTCCAATTACATGTTTACACAGGCATTGAAAGTAGTCCCATAGCTTGCTGACACCATGCTCATTTTCTTATCAGTCTTATCTATATGTTCTGTTTTGATTATTTCTATGACTCCAAGTTCACTAAACTTTTTCTTTTGCAGTATTAAATCTGTCATCAATCTCATTCAGTGTATCAGTCATATATTATAACTTTCATCTCTAAAAGTTTGACTTGTTATTTCCCCTACCCATCTCTATTTAACATGTTCATTCTTTGCTATAGCTATCCAAATATGTGAAATTATTGCTCTTGTTTAATGTATGTTGCACACTGGTTCTATTATCTGTGTTATTTCTGGGAAATGTTCAACTAACTGATTTTTTCCCCCTCTTTCTTGGTCATGTTTCCCTGCTTCTGGTATGCCTATAATTCTTTTACTGGATGCTAGAAACTGTGATATTTATTCAATATTTTTGTATTACTAAAAATATTGTTGAGTTAAGATAAAATTTGGAAAGAGTTTAAGTATTTTGAGTCTTAATTTTAAGCTTTATCAAGCAGAAGTAAAACAGTATTTAATATGGAACTTATTCTACAACTGATGCAAAGCTTTTCTCAGTACTTTGTCCAATGCCCTTCTGAAATATGAAACTTAAAACTGGCAAACTAACTTATGATAGTAAAAATTAGAACAGTGATCATCTATAAAGTAGTTATGAGAAGTTTCTGGGGTGTTGCTTATACAGATATCAAACTGAATAATTAAGAACTGTGCATGTCGTTGTATGTAAATTTACCTGAATAAAAAGGCATGTTTAGTAACAAATATATGTAGATATATACATTCTGAAGGAATTTAGACCAATATTTGAATAGTAGATTATATAAGGTAATTTCTTCTGAACACATTTGTCTTAGTTTCAAAAAATGGAAAATTTTAATTTAACTTTAATTTAATTGTAATACAAATACATATAGCTAATGTTTTAAACAAATGGTAGTATTTTGAGGAGACTTACCTTGTACAACAAATGAAGGAAAAGAAGCTAATATTTATTAAGCATCTGCCATGTAGCAGTGCCTTTAAAAGGTACTTATTATGTTCCATTTGATCAACAGAACAATTCGATAATGTAGACATTTCATATGAAAAGAGAAACTGGTGATTCAGACAAGTTGCTATGTGTCAAAGTTTCCCCAACTTGATTTTAGACTGCTACTTCTGAAGTTCATGTTTTAATTCTTAGTTTTTAAATAATTCAAAGTTAATTTAAGAATTAATTTAATTTAAGAATTATTTTTTTAAGAATTTAAGAATTAAGCACCCCAAAGCATATTTGGAATTCAGGGAATAAAGAATATTTGGAAAAGACAGAAACCAAATGGTTTCACTAAAATATGGACAACCAAATGAAAATACACAACTGGGGGTGTGGGAGACCCGTTGGAGCAGCCAGGGAAGGGAGGTGGTTGGTGATCCCGGGAATTACAATGATGTGAAATATTTGTATGTATGTGTGTGTGTATATATATATATAATTTAAAATTTAAAAATAAAAAAATATTTGGCATAATGGCAAAGTCCCATAAATATGTCACTGTCTGGAGGCTTAGGAATTGCCATGCTGTGCTCTGGGATTTCTCTCTTAAAAAGGCAAAGAAAAAGCAGAGTCACGAATCATGTATAATTCATCTGAAACTCAAGGAAGTGTGACCTAAAACAAGACAAAAAGTGGGTGGTTCAGAGAAAATCCAAGATTGCCAGGACCCGGTGTGTGTCAAGAGGTGGGAGAATAAAGGACTTTATTACTGACAACCTATGGGTACCTTATAAGTACAAAGATTGATTTGTCCCCAGATAGAGTAGTCATTCAGAGGTCAAGGGTAAAGTCTGTCAGGTTACTGGAATGGCTGTATTCTTTCTATCAGTTATCGCTTTCCCAGGCAAGCCTGACTCACAGGTTGGTCACCTGTCTGGAATGGATTGTGTGAGGTCACCCAGAGATCAGTGGGGCAGAGCAGCTTCCTTGTCAACTGTGCGCAGATCTCTCCAGCTCATTCCACCTTTCACTGGAGGTTGTTTATAAATGGAATCTCTTTCAATCTCTGCAACATATCTTGCATGCTGAGCTTTAACAACCTCATTTGCTTTCCTTTGAATCTCCCAGCTTAGAATAAAACATTTATTGATCATTTTCTTAAAGCTTAAAATGGAATGTCTAACTGCCATAAATTTCTCCCAGGTCCAGTTGCAAGGAGTCAAGGGATATGGGATTAAAACTTGAGCCTGAAGCTCTATTTAGTATGGGGGTCCGTGGGGTGTGGAGCCAATGTATGTGTAAACTGATCAATGTTTCTTACCAGATATGACTTGAATGAGATCCTCTAAATTGTAGTTTGAGCAAATTATGGAACAGAGTTGGTAAAGAAGATTACAACTCTCCTGCTTTGATGACTTCACCATTCTCCATACACCCTTGTGTAAAATGGGAACCAGAAGAATTAAACCTCACTCTCCAGTCCCCACCCCAACTGACTCCCCATACTAGGGGAGTCTTTATAATAGGCTGGACTACACCAAGTCCTCTGCCAAAGGCCAGGCACCAGGCATAGTGGGGGCTTCCTAGTTTCCATGGCTTATTCACGTTTGAGAACTTTGGCTGAGTTGCATCATGGGAGGTTAATTGCTGCCAGTTAGGATACTGCTGTGTTTTACCTTCTGACGCAAAAGGGAAAAAATGTCTGCTGGGAACTGGACTAAAACCAATGCACAGCCATTTATTGCACGCTTGTTAGGAAGCCATCAGGAAGGTTTTCAAGCACGCACACAAACTCACTTGACTCTCCTGTTAGTCAAGAACAGTCAATTGGTAATGTGCTAAAAAACGACTTATGATTTTCTTTCATAAGAAGTGTTTGTTGAGGATATATAGTGTATTTTGTAGAGAATGAGCTTCATCCTGAATGCTCTGATCTTCCCTAACTTTGCAGCGGAAGGAAGGTAGCATGGGAAAGCAAGTATTTCTGGAGCATTTTCTATATGTTAAGGGGTGTTCCATGCACTTCCCATAAATTATGTCATTAATTCTCCAAGCAGACCTATGCAGGGATCATTGTGATTTTGTGAAAACCTATGCTTAGAGAAATATGGAATCCAAAGGTCACATAGTTTATGAAGTGGTTTACAAATACTGAGTTTTTTCTACCAGAAGTACAAATCTTGCTGGTAAACAACAATTATTCCTTTAGCACAGTCACTGCAAAATTTCTCTGACACTATGCACCCATCAGTAATTATCTTTAAGCATCACCAATATATGCATGTTTGATTATAAATTAGATGCACTAGCTTGTGTCTATTAACATAGATTGACTATTTCTCAGGGCACTAATAGTCATTAGCAGCAATAAATGTGAATGTATTTTTAATCTAGTGTTGACAATTTAGGAAAAATTTTTGGCTAAATTTAATGAAATCAAAGTTGTTTTATCCTCACTGTATGATTGACAAATAATTTATTCAAGGATTATAAGAAGTGATTGCATTTTTTTGTCTTCATGTGCCTGAATTATGCCCATTGTCTATGATCCAGTTGCATTGTAGAAAACATCTTAGGTAGTGGTCCATCTTATGAAGGTTATGTAGTTAAAATTAATATATAAAAAAATTAAATTAAATTAATATATATAATATAGATCTTCAAACTGCCTAGCACACTAAAAGCAAAAAAAGAAATAAGAACCCCAAGTTAAACCCTCTTTTTTACATTACACAATACCTCTGTTATTCACAATACTTACAATATACACAAATGATCCAAAGAAATCTGATTGAGGGTATTAGAGTCAAGTATTTATATTTATATTAGCAAATAAAAAAGCATTTTCTATTTTTTTTTTGACTAAAAGTAAGTATGAAGAGAAGTGCTAAGATAAGACAAATGCCCGAAGATTGCACATACATATAAATCTTAAGACAAATAGAAGAAAATAAGACTCATAGATATAGACAACAGATTGGGGGAGACCAGAAAGGAAAGGGGGTTCTGAAGGTGGGTGAAGGGGATCACAGAGATAAATTTCCATCTCTAAGATAAATATACCATGGGGTTTGGATACAGGGTACAGCATGAGATCCATGAGCAGTGAAACTGTACTGCAAATTCAAAGAATTACTACTTGGGCAATAGATAATGTGGGGATCATTGCACTTTGCAAATACATGTCAAACCATGTTGCTGTACACCTGAAACTAATATAACATTGTCTCTTAATTATATTTCAATTGGAAAAAAAACAAGCTCAACTGATTTCCTCCCTAGAGGAAATTTCCTTCTAGAGATCTGTGCAACCTCTAGAGTGTATAGTAGCCTCCAGGGTAGAAAAGAGTATAACTCTTTTCTAGGCTCCCCTGATCAGATGTGGAAGGCTGAGGATTTGGATGAGAAAGCAACCCATGAGAAAGCGCATTATCTGTAGAGGGTGACTCTGGGGGACCGAAATTAGCTCTGAGCACGCCAGAGAAAAGCTGGCAGGAGAAGAACATTTGCCAGATATTGGAAGAGACCAATGGGCCAAACAACAAACAACTGAACATCAACTTCACCAACCAACAAATCACAGAAAGATGGGAGATGGATTGACTGGAGGGAGAATATGGAGGAGGGCCATATATCAGGGGATCAATTAATGCAAATGTGACAAATCAATAATATTAATTATTAAAAATATAAGTACATAAAATGGGATAATAGCCAAAAATATTAAAATCGGACAACTTCTGCATGTTTAAAAAAAAAAGAAAGAAAGAAAGAAAGAAAAGCTGGCAGGCCTGAAGTCCTCCCTCACAGCAGGTTCTGGGTCAATCTCCACAGTTCCCCATCTTAGGAGGAGCTGTCAGCTACCACAGCCCAATTTTCTAGATTCCATCCTCTGAGAGTCCAGGTCTCAGAAACCTCCCTCTTAAATGCTGAATACCAGAATAAATGAAAACACTCTGCAGTACAACGATCCCTTAAGGTCTGTTTTCCAAGATGGAAAATAAAGGCATTTTAGGCTTCTTGGATAAAAATAACTTGCCGTTGATTTTGAAATCCCTTTCATTTGTCTCCCACAGACTGGCCCCATACAATGGCACTCTGTGTGAGCACTTTCTGCACAGGCCAGCCGGGCCCCACTTCCCTCTGCCGGCCAACAGGAGGAGACAAGAGGAGGCTTGGAGCTCCACAGTGGGCGAGGACTTGGGCAGGCCCAGCGTTGCTGTTGGACACCATTCAGAAGTCCCCACTCAGCGGGGGGAGCCCAGGGAGGAAAACAAACAGAGCAAGGAGTAGTGGAAAATGCTGAGTCCTGGAGCTGACCGGAATAGCCTTCGCCTTTCCATGTGCAGAGCCAGCCCCCTGCCCACCTGCAGCTGTGACAGCAGGCAGGGCCACAGCGGCAGGGAGGCTTTGGCACCCAGGCCTTGGCCAAGGGTTAGTAGGTTGGGGGACAGACACTGCTCTTTCTTCAGAGAGCTCTGCAGACTCCTGACCCAGGATGCTCTGAATGAGGTCTTTTCCTTGTCAGAGGAATCTAGGAGCAAAAATATGACCCTCAAAGAAGGGAGAAACTGATTTCCTTGAGCAGTAGTCTCAGGCTTATGAATTCTCCTATTTATTTGACATTTATTATGTCAAGCACCAACATGTATAAATTAGCAATCATTGCCGGGCACGGTGGCTCGTGCCAGTAAGCTTCAGCCTATGAAGTGGCCGGGGCTAGGGATCGTGGTTCGAGTCCCGCCTGGGGCCCATAGCAAGATCTAGTTCCAAATAAATAGCTGGGCATGGTGGTGTGTGCCTGTAATCCCAGCTACCTGGGAAGCTGAGGCCAGGGATTGCTTGAGTCCATGGTACCCCGGGCAACGAGAGCCTGCGGTTCCATGGGCAAAAATAATGAGACCCAGTCTCAAGAAAAAAAAAATTAGCAATCATTGGCGTATGAGGCTGGTATATTAGGAGGAATTCCCATCTCACGGGAATAATATGAAGAGTTTCAATGAAGAAATTGAGGATCAGAGGGAATAACTTGCCCAAGGTCACACAGCTCAAAAGTCAGTCCCAGGTGTTGAAAGCATTCACTTTTCTCTTAAAATTTCATCTCCAGGAATATAAGCAATGAGAGACAGAGGAAAATAAAGATAAAGAATAAAGAAAATTGATGAGTAAGGAGGAAGTTTCTGGAAGATCTAGAATAAAAGAAAGATTTAAAAAAAAAAAAAGTAGGAGGTTGTTATTCCAGGACCTGGGCTCTGAGACTAAGACACAAGATGGTAAGAAATGCTGGATTGGGGATGGAATCTCTCTGAGTCCTGGTCAAACAGGTCCCTGCTCTTTCCTGTTTCTCGAAGTGGAGTCTGGGACTAATGCTCAGAAGTCCCTCAACAAACAGGGCTTAGAAACTCTCAGGTGGTGAGGAGCAGGCAGCTGAAGCAGAGAATGAAGACTTTCTCTTTCTCTTCCAATTACAGCTTGGAATGGAGGCAGGTACCCAGGGCTCCAGGGAGAGATTAGTTCCCTGATGAGAAGAGACAACCTATGTCAGTCATACAGGAGACCTGTCACATCCATTTGCAAGCTAAATAACTTTTGTCCCCAGAGGAAGGGTTGGTAGAAAAGAAAGAAGGAGAAAGAGAGGGAAGGAAGAGATGGACTTACTTCTTGCCCACATTTGGAGGGCTAAACCCTGATCCTCATCGGATAATACAATTGGCCTTGGAGTCAGTAGTCCTAAGGTCTGATGTTTCTCTGTCAGCAGGTAGCAATGTGATCTCAGACAAAGCACCTAAACCTTCTTGCCTTAAACCCTTTATCTCTACAGTGAGGAGGTTATATTTTATCTTTAAGTTTCTCTCCAGACCTGAAATCTGAAATCTGGGATGTCAAATCTGAGGACTGTCATAGTCATGTTGACAGATGATGCAAAGTCCTGGTACTTGCTTAGGGACCCACCACCATCCATACCAGATAGTCATGCAGCCCTAGTGACTCTACCTCCTGAGTACCTTTCTGATCTGTTTTCTGCTGTTTCTCTTAGAGAACAGTCTGTTGAATACATGAAACCTTCCTCCAAATGGTCTCCCTGCCTTCTTGCCCCGATTCTACTCCACTCTACAGCCAGAGGATTTTGCTAAGCACAAGCCAACCATGTGACATCATCCACTGGAAGATCTCCAGGACTCCACCTTGTCTTCTCAGACATGACCCATAAGGTCCTGAGTCATCTCCCCACTCCCCTCTTCTAACCTCTCCCCATTCCACCTTTTCACCCTGTGCTCAGGCTCCACAACCAAATTCCCATTTCTCTGTCCATTGACATCCTTTTCATTTCTGGGTCTCAAACTGAGTTTCCTTTCCTTTCCACTTAGCTAACTGCTATTCACCTTGAGGATATAAATTTTTCCAGCTTAGGCAATCCTCTGAAAGCAAACCATAGTATTATTACAGTGAGTAGTAATTTTCCCTTTACTTGTCGGTATCCTTTAGTTCACTAAAAGCAGAGTAAAGGAAAAAGTGCTTATCTTTTCCCTTATGGTGTCCTTAGTTCTGAGCCCAGTGTCAACCAGTGATCCAAAATTGGTCTAGGTGAGTGGTAGATTAGAGGAGGGAGACTTTCCAACTCCATGTCTCTCAGTTTTGAACTAGCCTATCCTCTGAGATCCCTAAGAAAAAATGACTAGTTCTCTTGACTACTTCTCTATTTGTAGTCTTTTGGCCATTCTTAGTTCCCTCTCTCCTCACATTTGAATCCATCTCTCCTAACATTTGGAATATTCTCATCTCAAAAGGCAACTCTGGATCAAAGCCAATATCTCTCATCAATTTTCCAGTCCTGTGAAGAGGGAAGTCACCTCTTCAAGTCACTATTTCTAGGAACATCTAGGGGACATCCATTCAAAGACTACATGGACAGTCATGGTGGAAATTTCAAGACTTGCCTGTAGCATGATGAGAAATAGTCAACTACATACGGCCCAGGGCCAACAGTTCAGGTTGTCAGTATGGAATGGACAGGGAGGAGGTCACAGCTATCTCTTGACACTCAGTCACTTCCCTAAGTGGCTGCTGAGAACCATCTTGCTCCTCAACATCATAGCACATGCAGTGATTAGGCCATGCAGGCATCAACGCTCTGTAAACATGCTGTGGCTGAAAGAGCACTAGAGTCTGAATGACAGGACTGAGAGATTAGAAAAAGGACTGTCAGCCCCAAAGGATTGTGTTGCCCATCATGAGACCTGGCTGCTGCTGATTTCCGGTTTGCTATGGGCAGATGATCACTGCTATCTCAACTTTGGACATCAGCACATGGAGACACACCGGGCAGTTGCATAAAAGTGGCATTCCCAGCATAGAAATATTTTCCCAGGAAAATGGAAAAAAGAGAAAGGGACTGGAACATTAAGCGAAATAGGAAATGGAACTGACCAATAATTAGAGAGGTCAGATTTAAATTCCCTAACTTGCAGATTAAATTCTCAATAAATATTTTTCTTAACTTGGGACCTTTTCAAATTTTTACCAGCTGACCAACAGCAGCTTTTATCAGATGACATAAATCGCTGCTTCTTTGCAAGAGAAGAAAGTAGCTTTCTGTTCTGTTACTGCTCTCAGGTTGTGATTCTCACAGCAAGGAGGGATCCCAAAGGCAGTGAGCAACCAGTACTGTACTGAACTACTATCCCCATAAAATGCCTGGGACCTGGTCCTCGGACCAGCCACCCTGGAGGCCAAGTGCTGTTATTTCTGAACTAGAGAACCATCTCTATACAACTGGAATTGCACCATAAGCTATCTTCTCAGAGCAACTATGAGGAAAAGCAGAGGTCAGAAGCATTATGAAACTGGAAAAGCATCTTTACTGAAAGAAGACTGTCCTTGTCCCATATCTGGTGTATGGATTGTATCTCCAGCAGCCAGGGCTATGATCCGGCCTCATCAAAGAAACTTTTCATAGTTCCTGGGAGGCAACATGGTGTAATGGAAAGAACAAGGACTCTGTTAGATGGTTCTGATGAACTTCATGATCCCTTGTTCTCATTTCCATGGTAGGTTCTAGAATAAAATTAATTCCATGCCAAGAAAATATGGAATGTTGACGATATCTTCACAGGGGTCACAAACTCAAATTCTACAGGGACCAGGCAGGAATGTAAATGTATGGGGCTGAACTATAGGACAAAATAGGAGGTCCACACTCCTCTGGAGGAGGTGGCTTCTACTCAGGGTCTGTAGTTATGTGCCAACAAAGAGGGCGGGAAGTTAAAGTTCACCCCAAAATCCCGTTGCTGTACCTTGTGCACTTGGCCACAGGTCGACCCTAACACTAGGAAAGTATAGGGCGAGTTAGTTGGGCTTTTTCCTCCATTAGCCTGTATTCAGCACCTAGGGTATTGCATCTTCCCCATGAATATGTACATGTGTAAGTATGCGTACCTGGGCCTGGGAGGTGAGGCTAAAAAGGCAACAGTACTGTGGCAGAAGAACGCAAGATAGAAGACAAGCATGAGTGAGAACACAAGAAAATGCCAGAGAGAGAGTCCAGAAAAAGTGTGAAGATTCCTGGAGGTGAGCCCCTCACCTGCTTCTGTGTGTAAGGCACAACATACTCCATTCTAGATTTTAAAAAATGATGCTTCCACAAACACAATGGCATACTATTCAACTATAGGGAAAGATAAAATTTCCCCATTGACCATGAAATAGAATGAACTGAAGGGGGATATGGGCTAAGTGAGTTAGTCAGGCTTTTTTTCCCATTAGCCTATATAACAAGCACCTGTGGTATTATGTCATCCCCTTGATTGTGTGACCCAGTAGTTGTGCGCATACCTAAGAGGGGATAAAGAGGAGCACAAGCACTAAAGAGAGCATGAACATGAGAGCGAGTACAAGCACTAAAGAGAGCATGAACTTGAGAGAACACCAGGGAGAGGCCAGAGAAAAGAGTGAAGATTCCTGGAGAGCTCTCCAGCCCCTATGCCCACTCACTCCCCTGGCCTGGCTCTGCCCTGCCCTGCCTGGTGTATCTGTGTAGCTGCTAGAGCCAATAAAATCCTTCCCAGATTGGAAAGCCTGATATTTGCATTACCAGTGGCAATGAGGATTGGTTAAACTACAGGGGGTAGCCCTGAAGATTAGGAAAAAAGCCCAAAGATTTCACATATATGAGTAACATATGGAAACAAAGCAAATGAAAGCAATATAAAAATTAACTAGTGAGCATGAGTAACCTCTGTGTAAAGGTTAACAAATGATGGAGATGGGAAAAGTGAAGGGAATACAAGTGATAGTGAAGGGTACTTTATTTAAGATATTTTTGTTATTGTGTTTATTTTCAAAGATAGGACAAGGTTACAAGTCATTGAACACAAAGCTCTGTGCTTCATGTCTTGGCAGAGGAGTGATGGCAGGCTCCAGGGCCATGGCAATATTGCACTAGTCCAGCCTTGGACACTTACTTACATGAAAAAATTTGTGGTCTGTAATTTTTGACCACCAGCTTCTTTTATACCAAACCTCCTCTTTTCTGTTTCCTTCTACCCTCCTGCCCCCAAACCCTGCAATTGTTGTAAAAGATACCATCTCTGCCCCAGCTCCCACCACCTCAGTTTCAACATGGCAGCGGTAGAGATGTCACCACTGCCCATTGTCTGAATCCTTACCTGAAATCTATATCCTAGCTTGAGAACCAGAGGTCTAAGCTGATTTCAATCAAGTCAATCTTGATTCTTTTTAACCTGGTCAGCATTAAATCAGATACTATGGGAGAGTAACAGAGACTTGGCAATGGAGGCAGGCTCTCTGACCAAATCCTTGATGGAGGCGGAAACTTATTCTCTGTGTACTGTTTATTCTAGGGGGGTAATGGGGGGTACCTGTGCACAGCTCTCATGTGGCCTCAGGTTGGCTCAGGAGTTGTGGCTTTGCCCAGGTTTGCAGCCAAAGACTGAAAAATAGCAGAACCTCAAGTCATCTTCCCAAAGGTTCCCAGTAAATGCTTGTGACTGGACAGGGAGGCTGTAGTCAGAACCCTCCACCAGGTCAGTCGAACTCCCTGACCACTAGACCACACAGTCAGTGTTTAACGTGCACTCAGCAAACCTCAAGTTCCAGGCCTGAAGAAACAGATTTTCCAAAAACAGAGCTCTCTTTGTGAACAATTCAGCAAAAATTCTCTTTCCAGCTGTGAGTTAAGATTCATGTTGCAAATGCTGGTGTTAATTAAAAACATCCACCTTCTACAATTTCAACAGGAGAAAAGCACCACTCAGGATGTGTTCTAAGCACTCCTCCCCAAAGCACTTAAAAATAAGATTTTTATTTCTGACATGGGCTGCTGGGGGTTCTGATATGTATTATTGTTCTAATTTTCAACCTCAATGAAAGAATTGGTACTAAGTTGCTGGATGTGATGGGTCCAATTTAGTTGGACAAAATTAGTGTCAGAAAAGGAATGAGTGTTTGTGCAGAGTATCACCTATGCTAATATAAGAATTTTATCTCTTTGAAATCAAATGTTGATCTGTTGAATCATCAAAAGTTGATCTGTTGAATCATTAAAAGTTGTCATGTGGCTAATCATTCAACCATAAACAAGATGTGGTAACAAAGCCAGAGACATTCCATCAAGGATGATACCACCCACCCAATAACTGGGAAGTTAAATTATAGCCCCTATATGCCTAGTGTGGTTCTCACTTTACGCACATCTGAAATGATCCAGGGTAACTGAGATCAGCCAGATGGAGCTGCATTTCTTCAAGTGCCTGTCTATGGTTGGTGATTGTGTCCTGTGTTCACACATGACCCAGACAGGAAAGAACTGAGTCCAACTCACATCATTATGAATGAATTTCTTTGTTTTTAATCTCACACAGTTTAAAATACAATATGAAATCAGGCTACAGTATATAAAAAACTCTCCAGCAAAATGATGTGCCAGCATCAGCTACTAAAATAAACAAACAAAAACTCCCCCGTAAGAAATTTTTTTGCATTTAAAAAAAACATATAGACACTTACATCGCTACATCTCTAAGCTACCTCAGTTCTGATTTTTTAAAAAGCACCTGCTTTTCCTTTTTTTCATCTTGCTTTTAAATTTTCAGCTTTTAAAAAATATAAATTATATGAAAATACAAGTTGGAAAATAGTCAAACACAATATAACATCTTTTTTTACCCCTGTACTTCTCAGCTTAAAAAAAAGTATTCTTAAAAAAAGTTCAATAACTGAGGCAGTATTCCTGATAATTTCATTTTAATATATATTTTATATATGTATATGTATACATATATTTATGGTTCCTTGAAACTTCTTTGGAATGTAGAGAAGAGTTCAACACATTTATATAGACCCCAACGAGAAAGCAGCATGCACAGCATGACGAGATTAGAAAAGGTGTAATTTTCACCATGAAGATTAGGCAGGTTAATGCTCTAAAACCCAGAGTGTTCATCTCCAAAGTGAGGAAAAGCACATCTGATCTTTGAATGCTGCCTCCAACCCCCACAGCCACAAAACCGGGGCTCTGTGTAGGGAAATCCCTCTCCTAAATGGAGGTGGGAAGCAAAGTGCCTCTGAACCCTACCGCCAAAACCCACATGGGGTAAGGCAGCTCCAGGAAAATAAGGGTTTCACCCAGCTAAACCAGATTTGCCCATCCTTCCTCTGAAGTTAACATGTGTTTTTAAAAAGCATAAATGCAACAATTCTGCTACATTTCCAGTGTATAAACCACCCACCACTCTTCCTGGGATGGTCTCTGGCCTTTGAACAGGAGGAAAAAGCATCTGGCCAGAAAGACAAAGCTGTCTTCATTAATACACTATCTACAAATACTGAAAATGGCGGACCTAGAGAGAAAGGGCATCTTAGCAAACAAGCAGGCTGAGGAGCATGAGGAGGCACTTTCTTATATTTATCTGCTACGGAATTACTGCAGGAGTTAGACAGACTCACACAAAGAGAGTTTAAACTGAATGGGGAGGGTGGATGAGCTGATAAAGTGATTTTATGCCTGGCTGCAAAAGCAAGCATTGGCCGATACCCGGCCTTGGTCCTACTCTTGCCCATTACTGAAATGTGGAAAGGCTTAAGTAGAAAATTCAGGTACGATGTCAGGGGCAGTTCTGAATGTCTGTAGACACAAACACACGCACACATGCATGCACGCACACACGCAAACACACACATCCACCCACCCCTTTCCCAGTGCCCAGAAAGATCACATAATCTAACAGAAAACAATGTAGTTCAAACAGTTCCACCTACCACTCCCTGAGCAGCTCCTAAAATATTTTTGAGAGCTTCATTAAGGCACCTGCATCTGAAAGATCAAAATATACCGCTGGGATAATTCTGCCTTTGCTTTCCAATGGACGCTCCACTTCATCAGTATGAGGAAACTCAGACCACTGAGCCAACCAAGTTCCTGATGATTCAGAATCTGCAAGAGGGGATCTGGGAGGAAATAACGCTTTCTTGAAGATAGGCTAGAAGGTAGTTCTCCACCTTCTCAGTGGGAACCCAAGAACATCCAGCCCTGAGAAGCTCATTTAAATATTCTACCTCTCTTACAAAGTCCCGAAAGCAGCCCTTTCTGTTCTCCATCTCCCAATCAGGCATCTTCATAATTAGGGTTGGGGGTGAGGATGGGGAGGAGGGGGAGTTCTGACTGTATTAGGCACTTTTTCTCACTAGTAGATGCTGCCCCCCAACCTCATTTTTCAGATCACCCTCACAACCAGCAGGAAGACAATGACCATCGCTGAAGATGTCTGTGTTGAAACTTTGGGGCAATTAAAATCATACTCAAATCTCATGGGCCACCCTGTTTTCTTCACTCGAGCTCCCTTTTGTTTCCTTTGCCCTCAAGCCATTCCTCTCTTCTGTAGTATCAATCTTCACTCAACCTGTGACAAGATCGCACACCAAGCATGAGGCCCTAATTGGTGACCACACTATTCACTTTGCATTCACAGTCTCACACATGACAGCCCACTTAACTGGTTTAGCTTCTTCAAAGGAAAGTCACTTCTCCCAGTGACAGGGAAGCCATATTTTACTTATATGCTCCCTTAGTTTCCACTGGTCCCCAAACCCTATAAGTCCAAATGGCTTTATCAGACACACTTGAATCCATGTCATGTCAGCAGTTACTCTTCTCTCATCAATCAGAAAGCTGCACACTTCTCAACACTGAAAACAGAGTGGTGGAAAGCAACAAATGCCAGGAAAGGACATAAAGGAAAAAATGAGGGTGTTAGTCAGGAATGACATGCATTCATGACTCATTTCTGAAAACCTAAGGGTAATGCCCATGCATACAGCTTGTATTCCAAGTCATATATGTTACAGGTAAAGAACCAACAAAGAAACAAACCATTCTTCCTCCTTTGATTTCCTCTCTGGGATTTCAACAGTGCTCCTACATTTACTGTGGTCAAAAACCAAGGCTGAAAAATACATTCAGTTCAATGACTTAATGCTTCTTAACTCAATGTTAAGTCCAAACCCCAATAATCCACTGATGACAAGTAAGTAGAGGGGTGTGATAACAATCTTTTAAAAAGTATAGATGAAATTCACATGCACAGTTCCCTTGTACCCAAATCAGCATTGATTTTTTTCCTTCATATATAAGTTACATGAATTTGGGATCCCCAATCTCCGTGATAGCGCTTTGCATTTCCAGTGGGGTCTATATAAACAGTTTTCTTTCACTGTGACAGATTCCTCAGCCGGCAAATAAAAACAAACTTGTGTGATACAATACTGAGACCACCTTAGAGCTTAAGACGATTTTAAGAAAAAAAAATACTGGCACAAAATTTAATAAAATAAATTTTAACACAGAAACAGTTTTGGCCCCTCCCCACTGAAGTTCATCTTTGTTTGGAAAGTAGAGTAAAAGGTCCTTGGTTTTTTTAGTGCATCCCCAGATAAAATGTTTTATCCCACCTCCCTCTTTTTGTCCTTTGCAGACCTAAAATCAAAAGCCTATTAATTGCTTCTCATCAACCTCCTAACTCCTGATGTGTCAATTTCGTTTGTTAGTAGGTCCATAACTCAAAATCGTGGATGATTTTTAAAAACTGATTGAACATATTAGTCTCTGCCTCCTGTAAGCCAGATTCTTCTGGACTCTAACAATACCTTTCTCTCTCTCTCTCCTGAAAATTTGCTCAAGAATTTCTTCTTCCACCCACCCCACAAATCCTTGGATTCCTTTTACAACTGAGCACACTTGACTATAGCTGCAGCTCACTTAGCTCCCACCCCTGAATGTAAAAATGAGTTCTGGAAAATTAAAAATAGAATAACATTTGAAAATGAAGAGTCTGAACACTGTGGTTCTTTGAAATGTCTCAGCAGAGTTTCCCTGACCCCGTGGGTGTCCGTCACTCGTCGGCATCGGGCTTGACGTCCAGCATGGCATGCAGCTCCTCGGGCGTGTACCCCAGGAGGCTCTGCAGGTCGCACACGAAGCGGTACACATAGCGTTTACCCGCTGTCTTGTGGATGATGTTTTTGTCGTAATAGTAGCGTAGGCCGCGGCTCAGTTTCTCATAATTCATCTTAGGCTTGTTTTTCCTTTTCCCCCATCTCCTGGCCACCTGAAATGTTTTTAGAAAGGAGGAAGGGGTAAGGTAAGGTCAACATTTACAGAAGAATCCAACATCATGTGTTAATGTTTGTGCTGTACCCATTCATGGGGACCCAGGATGTGCAGGTAAGTTAGAGATTCATGTACCTGGAAGATCTTTTTCTGATCTGTTTTCTACATTCACTTTTCAAGACTTGGGCACGTCTTTTCAAGGGTAGCCAAGGTGATTCTTTATGTTGATGAAAATACAAAACCCCTAAATCTCTATGTAATGGAGCAGCTAATACTGAAACTTAAAAAAAAACACCATCTACCCTCTCTTTTCCTTGTATCATTAGGAATCAGTAGGCTGTCCTTGCTCTGAAATTAGGAGATACAACATGAGGGACTAGTGTGTTCCCAAGCTGCAGTCAGTTGTGGCTCACATCAACAGGAAGCAGTTTCATTTTGTTCCGGGGCACAAGGTTTTTTTATGTCTACTAGAATAGAGACTCTGTCTCCCAGTCCTTTTATTTTATTCTCAGAAATGGACAAGGTGCCAAACAACCACTCAATGATTATTTGCAGAATAAAAAAAGGAACCAATGAATGAATTGTACCGACTCTCCCAGGCTTGTTGAACTGCATGGCCCAGCTCAGATTCACAGAGCCAGGGACCAGGAAGAGGTCATGTCGGAGAAGGCAACTCCTATTTATATAGGGTCTACTATGTGCCAAGACTTCAAGTACCTCCTGAAATCTCGGGGGGTGGGGGGAGGAGCAGCATAGCTATTTTCTCTATTTTCCAAATTTCCAATGAAGAAACTACAGCTCAGACAGGCCACCTTGTTGGCACGAGGCAACATGTAGCAAGAGGCAGTGCTGGAATTTAGGTCCTAAGAAATGTCATTTGGTTCTGCCCACTCCCCTCCCCTCAGTTCTCACTGATCCTCCCTCCACACAGTAATATGGAATTACCCCCTGCTTACCTCATCTGGGTCGGAGAGCTTGAATTCCCAGCCATCACCTGTCCAGCTGATAAAAGACTGACAGGACTTATCAGTGAGTAATTCCAGAAGAAACTGCCACAGCTGGATTGGTCCACTGCCTGGAAACACAAGGCGTATGAATCATTACACAGGTGCTCAGCACTCAAGCAACTGACCCCCATCACGCAGCACCCCCTCCTCCTCTCCCTAGCCAGAACATGAAGGCAAATGGGAAGGATACAGTACAAATATTCAAGGAGCTGCTATGGGCTTCAGCAGCCTGAAAATATTAACAATAGTAATGATGCAATAGAACAATCACTTTATTTTAACTGACTTCAGGGCCAGTTCATTTGTACTGCTGTGCAAAGTCTAAAAAGAAAATCCTAGGTGTAGCCTCTGAGATATTCTAAGGAAGCTTAATCTTTTGGGCCATCAAAAGCAAAGTCATTATTTTGCCCTAAGAGGTAATAAAGGAATTAACTAAGGGAAGTCTTTGCCAGCTCCAAGCAGATGTGGAAGCTCAGAAGCATTTTTCTGTAGGAAGGAACCAGATCTGCAAGCAAGAAAAGTCACTGGCCAAGGATCACTGAACAAGAAAATAGAAGTGAGATGTTCTTTGGGTCATAATATTCCTCTTCACGATCCTCCTGCCCTCCCAGGCAAGCACCAAGTCTTGCCACCCAGGAAGCAGGAAGTCCTCCTGTTTCAGGAAATCAGTGTATGGTTCAGTGTATTCTCTCTCTCGCTCTCTCTCTCGCTCTCTCTTTCTCTCTCGTGCACACACATACTCACACTCTTGCTCTTTTCTTGCCTCAGCCATCAACACTGCCAAGATCTTGGTTCCAGAAGGTCTGATAGACTCTGACAGTCTGCTTATTTTATACTAAAAGATTTATGTTATGTAGATTTCCTTTTAGGATAACAGTATATTGAGAAATGACAGCATTGCCAGTGATTCTATCTAACATATGGGTGTGGCCAGAGAGACAAAGTTGTGTTCAAAGGTTTGTGTCTACTTGACATCTACCCATACTGTGCCTGACAACACCATGTAGACACAATCTAGGCAGAGTGGGGAGGCTAGTCCTAAACCATGGAATTAAAGGAAGCCTCAGATGTTCCAAATCCTATGAGACAACTTGACTTTGTAATTCTCTAATCCTTAACCTGAGTTTCAAATCTGTCTGATGCAAACAAACTTGAGATTCATCAAGAAACAGGCTTTCAGTTCCCTACCAATCTAGAAAAAATTGCCCTTTATGATCTGTAAGGGTAACCTCTTGTTAGAACTTCCAGTTCCGCAAGCCTCAGACCCCAGTATCAGGGCCCGATGAGGAAACCCAGACGTACACAATGAAGAAATAGTCACTGCCCTACATCATCATCGCACAGCCCAAGAAAATGCTCCCTCAGCTGCTGCTTCCTGAAGGTGGCGGTTTCCAGCATTCTTCCTCTGCATCTCTCAAACTAAATGCAGAAAGTGAGTTACCTCAGCCTCTTCCTTCTAGGAAGGCGCTGGAGGTTTTAAAACCCTCTTGCAAGAAATACCTAGCCTAGACTAAAAGTACTCTATAGCCTCACAAATTCTAGAGTTAAGATTAATTCAGGGAATGACTACAGAATAAGTTAACATTGAAGAAACAGCTCAGACATGTTTGCAAATGTGCTTCTCTCCTTGTGAGAAAACCACGTAGTACACAACTCAGACACATTCGTAGGCTTCCTGGGAGTTCAGTAAAGTCAGCAGACATCACTTCTTGCAAAGAATCATGGGAGCCTGTGTGACATTTTGTGAAGAACTCACGGAGAAATCATTCTGATGGGCAGACACAGGAAAGACAGAACTGAGCTTCAGCTGCGAACCTGACACAGGTGTTGATTTTCACTGATGTGCTCCTGACACATAGTGTTATCAGGCAAAGTTACTTCAGTAACAAAATTAAATGTAAAGAGGAAGCAAGTCTTTAGTTAGAAATGGCATATGATTTTTTTTTTCCTGCTGGCAAAAAAAAAAAAAAAAAAGTAGAAATACGAAAGGCAACTGTGAGAGCCTTGGTGACAAGAATTCTTCCAAACAAATGTGAAACAACCACAGACCCACTCACAGAAAAAAATCAACTGCCCCAAGACTATGGAAGTGCTGGGTCCAGACCAGAGACAGAGGGATTTGGGGGAGGGTGTGAGAGCTTCCTGGTAAAGGAAAATGTTAACAAAAGCCATGATTTAGTGTGTACCTACTACACACCATATACACTATGTGTGATTCCTTGTAACAAGTCACCTCACTTTCTCCTCACAGTAACTCATGCTATAGACGCTACTGTCATCCCATTTATTTATGCCCATTTACAGCAGAGAAAAAGGATTCAGGTTATGTCTCTGTAACTCATTTGGAGCGGAAGCCCAGGTCTCTGGCCCCCTGTTCTTAGTTTACATTCGAGCAGTCATGGTGGGAACCCAGGCAGCCTGAGCCCAAATACTTCTCAGCAATACATAGACCCTAAGCAAGAGCCAGCAAACTAAGCAACCCGCCTGGTTGCCAGGATCCAAGCAATAGCAGGACACAGCTTTTATAATCAACTTCTCTCCCACCACCCCAGTAGTCACAGGGCATCTCAGCTAGCAGGTCTCCTGCCCCGACTAGAATGACACTGTTGTCCACCTCTACATATCACAGTTCCGGTGCAGCTAGTCAGGCTCCCTCTGCTAGACCGTGTTACGTCACTAGTACTCCCTCCCACAATTTACCTTAAAACTTCTCTTACACTATTTATATTAAAATTCCTTTGGTGGGCAGGAGTTAATTACAGCTAGGTGAGGAAAGGGAAGGAAAAACCAAGAACCTTCTACCCAAGCAGGTCCTAGTCACTGGCAGGGGGCAGCCTAGACAAGGCCAGGTCCCAGGGAGGAAAGCACAGGAGAAGAAATCTAGTCTTCTGCCTTTGACTGTGGCCAACCATACATAAAGCAGAGACGGTGTCTTCCATTCATTTCACTGGAACCAGTTCATGGGAGAAGAAATCCCAGACAAGATTATGATTAATACAGTTTCCCTGCCAGTGCATTTCTCCAACAGCAACACCAGGCCCGCAGGCTCCCTGCACCCCACCCAATCTTTCTGTGAGTGGATGTGACCTGGGATCTGACCCAGGAGTCACCCTAGTGCAGATGGCCAGGGAGGCGAGGAGACTTCTGGTCTGCAGTTTTGTTTTTTCTCATTGAGAGTTTTCCTTTATTCACAGCAACATAGAGCTAAAACTCAGGAACTGGGAACGTGACCCTGGTGCCATGCTCTCAAACTCTTTACCTACTTCAACCAGATGGAAGGAAGGTACACAAGAAAAGGAGATGCCTGCACTTGAAGAAATGACTGGTTGGCTTCCCAGCAGGCACTTCCACACTGCAGTGAGGTCTGAGGGTGGCTCAGGTCTCTTGCCCCAGTTATTGAAGAGTAATTCTGTGAGTCCACCCAGGGCTCAGGGCCCACCCAGAACTCTCAGCCTCTCTCCAGGTTTTCTGAAAGTTGCTGCTCACTCTTCAGACAGCCCACATTATAACCAAATGAATCATCATTCCTCCCAGATTTCACCTTCCCATCTTCCCATCTTTTTGCTGCCCATTAGGTTGTGGGGAGCAATGCAACAGGAAGGACAATTACGCTCATAGCCGGAAATGTGGTGTGGGGACAGAATGGTTTCGAGGGGGGCTTGTGTACAAGGCAGGGTTAGGGAGTCTAACCCAGAAGTTGCTTCCACAACAACATGCCACCCTCACTTCAGACCAGAGACCTGTGGAAGGGGTTCTCCAGGTGCTTCAAGCCCAAGCCAGTTTGGGTTTTTAAAGGTTTTTACCATTCTTTTTTTTTAAAGATACAGCTTCAAGTAAATTCCTGCTTACCTTGGTCATGCTTCAAGTTCAAGTCCCTTCTCTTTGTTTAGCTCAGGTTATTAACCGCCCCTGCTTTTCCTTCCCCCTCACTGAAGCGAGCCACTTAAATAAGTATGTAAAAATGAACTAGGACAAAGTTTAAGTAAGATGCTCTTGATAATAGTACTGGAAGCCATAGCTTGGAGTAGTTCTTGGGCTGGAACACCTGCTGGGTACCCAGACTGGCCAACAACATCCACATCTGGAGCTGTGGGAAGTTCTTATGCCCCAGACTTGTTGAAACACTGGATGAGGCCAGACCCCCACTTACCAGCCCACCCAGAGGATGTTTTGTATTGTTTAATGTAAGTCTCCCCAGAATCTTGGGGCTGCAGGGCTCATCCCTGGCCCTGGCTCCAGTATAACCCAGAAATATAAAAGCCTCTCCCTCCCCCTCACCTCTGGGTCGGGCCCCTTCCACCCACCCAACTGGACTGTGGTCCCAGTGACCTCTGGCCCAGGGAGCAGAGTCCTGTACTAAGAATAGTGCCAGTCATAGGAGGGGGGAGCTCACACACTAAATGTGACTCACAATGGTGTCCCTGTTTGGGCCCCAAGTCAGTCAACGGCGTCCTTCACCATGCTGCCCCCGGGTGTCACACATCAGGAATCCGGTGGCATCACTGGGAAACTATGCCTCTCAAGTGAAAGCTCTGAGCCACAACAACAGAGGGGTCCCTGTCAGAAGGAAGTCTCTCTCCCAAGAAGTGCAGGAGGGTAACCCACACACACTACACCCCTGACTGGCTCAGGCTCCACACCCCCTGCAGTCCTCTTGCAGCTCTCCCTCACCAGCTGCAGTGGGGAATTTCCTCTCATTGCTTTGCTCTTCTCAGTTTCTGGGTAAGAGAAAAGTTCTTGCTATAACACAACTGTCTCTATTTGAAGAACAGCATACACTCTCAGAAGAAGAAACACCAGGTGGGGACCATCTAGCTCAATGAGGGCTGCACTGTGCCCCCACGCAAGGCTAACACCTAAGAGTTTCTATTCAAAATAGAAAACAGAGAATGTCTTTCGTATTTGTACAGTGAGTTGTATTTGCTCACCAGCAAAAACTAAATAGTTGGTTAAGGATTGGGACTTCCATACAGATGGGGGTGGATGCAAAATAGAGACTCTCAGGCCACCACCATCATGGCTGGCTTGCACCAAGCCCAACCTTGAAGGTACACTATGTCTCCATTCCCCTAATCACTAGATGCCACGATCTAAGGAGTGGGGATTTTTGAGTTCTCATTTCTAGCCACAACACCCAAAGCCTGGAACAGTCTCTCATCAACAAACCCCAAGCATCAAAAAATGTATTTGTTGTTGAGTAATTTCAGTTCTAAGGCAACAAGAACTATAAACAAGGACTATAAATCTCCAGTGTGCCTCCTTAGATTCTCAGTGCCAGGTATGGTATCTGGTCTCAGACAAGACGCTCTCTAAACATTCACTCTGCTGTATTACATTAAGAGCCCTCCTCTGATGAGTGGTGTAAGGATTTTAAAAGCTACCCCAACTGTTTCTCTGTCTATTCAGCTATATTTGGACCCAAACAATATGGGTGACTCCCAGGCTACGTTTTATCAACATGTTCCCAAAATACCCCAAAGCAACCACACCTCCTGTCCTTTGAAGACTGATTTGCTACATTGAGAAGCTAATCTCTTTAGCTTGACTCTAAAATAGTCAAATCAAATACCTCAGTGCGGGCAGGACACCGCATTTATTTTAACCTATGAAACTCTCATGGTTGGTCACCCTTGCAACATAGCTGACTCTACCCAATAGCACCCATCTGGCAGGTGGTCCCTAAACAGAGGAACGGGTCCAACTGGCCCCTCCCTTCCACCCAGGTGTCTCTACCCACAACTAAACCATGATGGCAAAAAACAGAACACTCGAATCCAGAGATGACCCATCTGTTTGCAGTCTATCTTTCATTCCACTATAGGAGCACTCACTTCCAGGGGTGGAGTGAGGAACCCCAGTGTCCAAGTAGCACCTCTTTTCTGCCTACCTCTTTCAAAATGATCATTCACAAAAACTCCAAAATCTCTTTGTCCACTAAGTCCTTATGATATGAAACTCATTGATAAATTAAACAGAAAACATCCAGACAATTCCATACCCTCTGGTGAAAACTGAAGATCAGTCTGAAGCTCAGTTTATGCCTGATGATAATTTAAGCAATAATAGTGGTGGCTGTTCTGGCAATAATGGTACTGAGAAAATTTTCAGGAGAAAAAGGAAGGGTCAGGACTGCTTGACAGTTTGACTTGGCTTTATGCCTGCAGGTACATTTCCTATTTCTTCTGAGTTATGATCGTTTTTCATTGCCCACACTGAACCAACCACATCTCACCTCTAACCTGATTCCTACGTGGAAGATTAAATTAACTGGCCAACACACCCTGACTTAATCACTGAAGACTCAATATATTCTTTACATGTGTTCCTGTATCAGTAGCTAGTAACTCAAAGGCAGCAGAATTTTAAATTATCATTCTATTCGTAACCCAAAAAGAGTAACAGGAGCTTGAAAAATATATTTTAAGAATATGAAAATGGCCGGGCACGGTGGCTCGTGCTTGTAAGCTTCAGCCTATGAAGTGGCTGTGGCTAGGGATCGCGGTTCAAGTCCCGCCTGGGGCCTGTAGCGAGATCTAGTTCCAAAAAAATAGCTGGGCGTGGTGGCGTGTGCCTGTCATCCCAGCTACCTGGGAAGCTGAGGCTGGGGATTGCTTGAGTCTGTGGTACCGTAGGCAACGAGAGCCTGCGGTTCCACAGGCAAAAATAGCAAGACCTAGTCTTAAAAACAAACAAACAAACGAACGAACGAACGAACGAATGAATGAATGAATAAAAATTAAAAATTAAAAAAAAAAGAATATGCAAATGGCATGTAACTTCATGCATTTCACCCATTGTTGAAACAGTCAGTATTTATCAAAGGGAGTTAAGACTACTATTCCTAAATCAACTTAATCCAGCCTTCATTCATGTCTCTGACATACAACTCCAAAGGAAAAGAGGAAGTATTTAATTTTTAAAAAAAGGCAGTGGTGGATTGAGACAGTATGCTACAAAATTATTTTAGACAGTATACTACAAAACGTGTGGACCCAGGTGCACATGTAAACCCATAAGAAAGCCTAAAAGGGGAGTTAAGGGTCCAGAGCTGTGATCTCATCCCTCCCTGATTCACTGTGTGATCTGAGGCACTCAACCTTCAGACTTCAGTTTCTCATGTGTTAAATAGAAATAGTACTCTCTGCTCCTCCTTACTTTACACAGGTATAAAGTGAGTCTACTACATAAAGCATTGTACACAATATACAATAGTTTGGGAATGGCATAAAATACAAGCAAAGAATAAAAGAGAAGACTGCATCAACAGAAAATGTATTTTTAAAAGCAGACTTCTAAAATAAGTCTCAAACAGGGTTATTAGGGAATGGAGAAAGAAAAAGAGAGCCATCTGCATAGTGCCAGGCAGGCAGGAGAGCTGCTTCTCCCCAGCGTGGAAATTGTACTGATTCCTTTTTTTTTCTTAATTTATTTATTTTTTTACATATGTGTTTCACATCTTTGTATTCCCTGGGGACCGCCCACCACCTTCCTTCCCTGATCACTCCCTCCCATCTCCACCCCTCCTAACCCCACATACTCATCCCTTTTATGGAATTTTTATGTACATGTCTATGGCATAAATTGTCAACCGGAATAAACTTTATAATAATAAAAAAATAAAATAAAATAAGTCTCAAAGATAAGGCCAAAAAGATGGAATTTAAAGACATAGCAAAAGCTTCTAATTCCGAGAATTAAACTGTCTTTCACAAGGCAAGTATGTAAAAGGATAATGTCCTAAAACACAAACGATGAAAGTATAAAAACATAACTTTTAAAATATAATGTTGACACAAACACCGCAAATTTAATTTTTTTTAATGTTAACAATGAAATTCTTGCTCTAAGTCACAGTAGATAGGAACAAAAGGATAGAGCAGATGCAAACTGCTTTGCAAGTGAAAGTATCAGAGACATTTATGGTTGGGGAAATCTTGGCCACAGACAGACTTAGATCCTCTTTTCCCCAATGTGCTTTTTTTCTCTTATCAATCACGCTTCTCGCCAAGTACATTCCATCTAGTCCTCAGGTAGGGCCTGACCCAGAGTGAGTTGAGGGGCAGTCCCTATAATGTGGGGAATTTAGGACAAAGAGACACAGTCCAACATCATGACTGGAATGAAAGTAAAGCAGAAAGTCTCAGGGGACCAACAGTATCCTCAAACCCACCAGACTGCCCCACCTGGAACAGACAGAGGGAGGTTCACTGCCTGGGAGTTTCACTGGCTAAGCTCCCTGGCCTGAGAACAAACTGTTCCACACTTTAACTTTAAGAGGCAAGACCCTTGTTTTCCACTCAAGTCTCATCACACCTGCATGTGTTCAAGTACAACATCATCAAATGAGGGGGTGGGGGTGGAGGAGGAGATTGTTCTTCTCTTAAAGGGGCAGTGTCTATTTGAACTCAGTTGCCTCAGCGCTGAATACAAGAACTCTGTCTAACCACCCTCTCAGCCTGCCAGCCACTCAGAAGCTAACTTGGACATCGAGCCCTGTGTAACTCAAGTCAGGAAGTGGGTTTCTTCAGAACTTTTTCTTTCTGATGTCTTCTAGGTAACTGATTGTTTTAAGAATCATCAGAAATGGGTTAGGTTGGGATTTGAGGGTCCAGGGTTAGAATTCTGTTATAAATTAAAGAAATGCTTGTCTAGCCAATGTAAACATCTAAATAAAATACCTCCGGGTTGCGCAGTAGGACTGGAAAACAGGACTTTAGAAGCCTGAGGTCTATTTATTTATATACCTTTTCTCAGTAGAACTCTCAATGCAACCTTGGGAATTAATTTTATCCTGGGGTAAAGTTTCCTGAATGTTAAGGGAGAGTAATTATTAGATAAGCATATTAGAATTCTTAGGGAAGTGAACTAGAGCCCATGTGATAATTTGAACATTGCATTTTTCAAGCATTCATCCAGCAAATAGTTTCTGAACAGCCCTCAAATGAAAGACATTGTAGCCAGATTGCCTTGAATAACAAAAGGGAATATTAACAACAACAGCATGGAAGTAACAGCAGAAGTACTTTTTGTTCTACCACAAACTGATGAGCTGAAAAACTTCCACCTATGTCTTTAAGAAAGGACAGAATAGCCTTGAGGGGCCCTCACCAGAAACTACACCTACTTTGCCTTGTGAAAACCTCTCTTTGAGCATCTCTTCGGCAAAGACAGTCCCATCCCCATTTCAAAGCATAATCTTTCACATTCACTCACCTTAGGAGAACTTTCACTCTCATTATCTCTCAGGGAAAGGTTAGTCACACACAAGAAGATGCAGTTTGGTTACCTTCAACAATAGGCCGGGAGTTCGGAAGCCAATCACAGGCCACCAAGATGGGCCACCAAGACTCAGAGACCCTACCCAAGGGCTGCCAGACCACAAGCCGATGGAAGAAGTGCACCCCGAGTGACTGATAACCCACATTAAGCAGAGGGCCAAAGATGGTAAGCCGCCATGACACCGTGCTGCTCAGATCTGCAGAGGGCACAGCTGAGGGATTCCCAATTTATCCAACTAATCATGCTTTCTGGGGACTGCTCCAGCTCGGGATCCCGTGAGATGGTGCTCCTCTGATGGAGAAACTCTGACCCAGGGATCCCCTCACCCCCATATCTGCCTGGAATTGAGCAAATCTCCTCCCTACCCTTTTTTTTGACAGGCAACAGACCTGCAGCTGGAGCTGAAGGCGCCCTGCCTTCTCCTGCTGGGTTCCACTTTGTCCTTCACGGATGTTCTTCCCCAACCCCCCCCCCAAAATATCTTGCCTTGCAAGTCTAATCCTGTCTTGACATGTGCTCGTTGGCAGGCCAAAACTAACACGGTACTAATGATACACTCCTGTCTGTTGTCTAACATTATGAAAAACTTTGAAAGGCAGTTTCTTTGTTGTCTGTTGTCTGGCTTTGGGCTAGGCTTCCTTCCCCCTCTGAACCTCAATTCCCTCATTAGTACAATAAGAACAACAGCACCTTCCTCATGTGGTTGTTGGTGATAGTTTAAAAAAAAAGTGTCATGTCGATGAACGAGTCCAGCACATACAAGGCGCTTAACACACCTATGGGTGGAGTCGAATAATTGACAAGACCTCCTCTGATAGCTAATGTGTACTGCACCCCCAAGACACTACAGTTACTAGAATTTATAAAGAAAAGACATTGTCTCCTGATCTTGGGGAATGTGGAACTATATTAAAAAGACAAAAGGTTTGGAGAGTAATAGCACCTAGTGACAGCAACCAGCACCCACAGAGGACTTCCTCTGCATCTCACACTTGCCTGAGTGTTTTCCATGAACCAGTTCATTTAGTTCACACCACAATCCTGTGAGGTAGTAACTGTTCCTATTACCATTTTTCAGGTGAGAAATCTCAGGCCCAGAGAGGGGGAAAATTTCTCGCTCAAGGTCACACAGTAGGTGGCAAAGCCAAGACATACTCAAGCTGACTGGCTAGAGATGCTGCACTTAAGGCCATAGGAGAGAATCTCTGTGAGATGACCAGAGGTGAGAGAGTCCTGTTTGAAGGGCCCTGTTCTGGTGTGTTTAATGTGAACTAAAACCTGAAGGCATCCCAAGGGTGACTGGGAGTCAATAATCATGCAACCTGTAGCATAAACACGACATTCACTTTAAGAGATGGTAGGAGAGGTTCATAGCTTCTCATGAATTGAGGCTCTACACTCAGGACCACTGCTTGGTCAGGGAAGGCCTTTCAAGGAAAGGAGAAAGATACCAAAGGGCACAAGCAGGAGTATCTGTGAAAGTTGGCAGGGCCTTTCCTGAGGGTCTCTCTGGGGAGTTTCCAGGGCCTTATTTAGTGACAGCGAGGTTGTGTAGAGGTCTGGGGAACAGGTTGGCCAAATTCTGCTCAGTGGAAACATTTCACTTCAAAGACAAAAAGGTGGAGCTTCAAACTGGAGACAGACTGAAATTCCAGAACAGTTACCACCCCATTCCATTATTTGTGCTTAGACTTTGTTAAAGAAATAGTGACCCAAAAAAGTGAACCTCAGAGACCCCTCTAAAACAGGCAAGAAAATATGGGTTAACTGGCAAGTTTCCTGCCACCCACCAGGCCTCAGATAGCTGTCAACAAGCACTAGGGTTGTGTACATCACATACATGGTCCCCTTCCACCCTGAAACAGTTGGTAAGGCTTCACAGTAACCCAACGAGACATCAGGATGGACCAGCCCACTGTGACCTTAAAAGGCAAATGAGAAGCAGTGAAGATCCACCACTTGCCACACTGGAAAAAAAAGTCTTTAGAAAAAAGTAAATTAATAATGACGCTGGATGCTCCTATCATTTGATTTTTATCCACTGATGGCAGATGATTAAGAAAAACTGTCACCAAGGAATCAGGAGACAGAAGCAGTGACTGTCATGCAAACAGCAGAAAGGGCTTCTCCGCTCCCAGTACACAACGCCCAGGAGGTTGCCTCCCCTGTACTTGAAAGTATTTTCCTACAGGTCTGAGAACTGAGCAGCTTGTTAACCCATTACTCCAGGAGAGATCTGACTCCACTCCGTGCACCCCCCTGGGACCCCACGACCAAACATAGCACAGAAAAAAAATCTCTACCAGTTTCTGCCATCCTGTTGAGGGCGAGGTTCCATTCAGGTGTGATGGAGTCTCTGTCTGGTTTTCTGCAAGTTAGTCACAGAAACTAAGAGCAAGGAAGGGGAGACATTCTGTGGCTGCCTTTCTCATATCCAACTGCTTTCCCTCCTAGCCAAGCAGCTGCTCTCCAAGGATGCGCTCCACAGAGACTGATGATATCCTGCAAGCATGCAAGCTAGCTCCAGCTCCATTAAGCTTCGCCCAAGACCTCAGGGCCCATGTGCAAATGGCTACGGCAATGAATGAGCATCAGAATTCTATGCCCATGTCAACAAGTTGCTTTTCCTTGACTTTCATCAACTTACACTGTCTTCTACCAACAGCATTTCCATTAAAAGTCTGTATTTTGTCATTCAGGAAATAATGTCCCCAAATTAAATATTTCTAGGCTATTATAACATACTAATGTAGGTTAACATTCTTAAGAATCCCCTGCCTAAGTGCACACGGCACTACCAATTTGTTTGGGTCACCCCTGTCCCCTTTCTTTATCAGTGACTTAGGTTCATAGCCACAAAGTTTCCTTGGTGGTTGTTTATACCTGAATACACTGAGATTATTTTGCAATCCAGCTTTTCTTCAGAAAACTGTGATTTCAGGTAATGCTGCCAAATCTTGGGTTTCAGTCTCAATTGAAGGGCTTTGAAGCACTTCTTTTACAGTAGAGTTGTTTATTTTCACAAACATATCTTAGCAGTAGCTTTCGGTGACCAAACCCTACAACTCAACTTATAAGCCAGAACTCTGAAGTCCTAGACTTTATGATATGACTTGAGACTGGTCCTAGTGGCAGCAACAAAATGTAAAAGGCTTATTTCAGGCTGGAAGCAACACTAGAGGACCCACAGAGGAATATAAGGTACTACTTAAAAAAAAAAAAAAAAGAACAAGAAGTAGTACTATTTTATTTTTTTTTTGAGATGTCTCATTCAAGACTATTTGGAAATGAAATTCCAAATAGTTAAATAGTTTTAAATTTAGTCTTAAGAAAATTGAGGGACTATCTATTCTCAAATCTGCATAGCACTATAAAACATAATTTCATTATAGTTAGTGAATGGCTATGGGTTGAGCATTTCTCAAGCATCAAGGGAGAAAAAGAAAAAGAAATCCTAACCACTTCATTCACAATTCCAACTGGAAAGGTGGAAATATACTGAGGCCCTGGAAATAAGAATATCATGACCAGGTCCACCAATAACAACTGCAGGAGTGATAGGAATAGACTCCTTATCTGTGGCAGTGTCTGGCAATCTGGAATGAAGTTAGATAAAGGTGATTTACTGACCAGCAATTCTGGAATGAAGGCAAAGGCTACTTCCATCCTACCAACATGCCCTTTGCCCACCTACATGCAGCGTTAATTAGTGATAAGAGGGAGACAAGGCTCTTAGTTTACTTTATGGAGGCAACTGAGATCAGCAATGAGAACTCTCATTCCTCACTGCAGAGAGACATTCTATATTCAGGTGAGAGATCTAGCACATATGAACCAGTTCCAGGGCTACCTTCTGTGCAGAATGAAATTACATGACCTTAAGTCAATCATTTATTGTGCCTCAGTTTCATCTGTACAATGGGGCTGGAGGAACAGAAAGGAAGGGAGAATGCTATTTCTCAATGTACTGAGATTGGAGGTGAAAAAAAAGAAAAAAAAGAAAACAGATGCCAATGTTTTCCAAGGATTCAGAGAGCATTTTGCTTAGGTCTATCAAATATATGAAAACATTGGGCCATTTCTTTCAGATGGCTTTGTAATTACATGAGGTTCATAATGTATCTTCGAACAAGAGAAAATGTAGCTTTCTGATTCTATCAGTTTGATAACCGTAAGCAGTTCACAGTAAGGTAAGAAGGTACATTTTGGCGGAAGTCAGCATTGCATTTGATGTATTCTTAACTCAGCTAACAGGCAGGCTTTCAAGCCATGTTATCTGCCCCCACATCTTGACCTAATTTAACAAGTTGCCATGGGAGCCCAGTGAAGGTTGATGCAATGTTCTTATCTTTGGAGGAAGAATGTAACTGTGCAAGAGAATGTGAAAATTCAGTTTCTAACTGATTTCCACACATACAGTGCCGTAACCAAGACATCATATGAAGAAGTAAAATGCATGCTTTTGAAGGTGGAAAGGATGAAGACCAGGGCTCTTAGTGTGATGGCGGCAGGAAAATGGATTCTCTTCCTAAGTAGAAGAACCTGTGCACACAGACCACAGTGTTCAAACCCAGTGCCAGAGTAGTTAAGCTACAAGTGCTCCTACTGTGCGGCCACACAGACTAACGGAACATAACAGAAACAGGAGGGCAGAACTTAGAGAAAAAATAGGTGCAACTTTTATGAGCAATAAAATGTTTTGCCAACACTTATATGACGATTTCCATTTTCCAAAGTGCTTTTCCAAACTTCAGTTCATCTCAACATGTCTGCATAAACCAAAGGCCCATTTATTCAGACTCCACTCACTGCCTGTACCTTGAGTGACAGAGGGACTGAAGCTATTCCACCCCTCCCCCACTCCTTAGGATGTATCTCAAATGGTAAGTGCTTTCAATGAGGATGCCAGGGTCAGGGAACCCATCTGCAGTACAGGCAAATGTTCACCCAGTTATGAGCACAGGAAAGAGGCACCAAAATGTGGGCTCCCCCCCTCCACCTGCCAACAAACCTGACCTTCATTCAGATCTGAGCAGGAAGAAAATCCAATTACAGTATCTTGAATTCAGAAAGACAGTGACCCTGCAAGGGCTACTACAGCTTATCTGCACTCAACATGTGCTCAGAAACATTCACTAAAATAATTGACTTGTTCCAACAGAGCTTCCTCCCCAGGACCCAGTCTAGCACAACGTCTAGCACTCGTTTAATTAATTGATTTAGTTCAATTAACTTTCACAGATCTCCTGCCACCAAGATAAGGATGAACACTTCGACTTTACTAAAAGTAGAAAAGGGTACACGGTAAATTTGCCTAAAATCACACAGTGTGCTACAGTTGGGAGGGAGCACGAGGACTTCTGGTTTTTGGTCAATATTTCTCACCACCATTTAAGAAAATATGAAACGTTAAATCCCCAGGTACAAAGAAGAAATAACTGCATGGCTATGTGCTTTAAAAATGCTTTTAATTCAACTGACTGCTTTACTCTGATATCTATGACTGAGAGTCAGCCTCTCTTCCACTCACTGGAATTGTTATCCCCTTAACAAAGGTTGGAGGGGGGGGTCTATGTGTGTGCACTTATTGAAAGCAATCTAAAAAATTAAAATATTCACAGTCATTGATATAACAAATAGGGATGACATCGTGCATAACTCCAACTTCCATCTCAGTAATTGTGCTCTTGAATTTTTTTGATGCTCTGTGTGTTTTGGCTCTAGGTTTGGATTGCCAGAGAAGCCTCACAAAAGTGGTATCTTGGTCAACAATCTTGATGACAAGTCATGTCCCTGATTTGTACTTCATACTCATTCCTAGTTCTTAGAAATTCCAAATCATCCCTTTCCTCCTTCTCTCCTTGAAACTGAGACACTTGGAAAGCCTCCTTAACTTTCAGACAATTCTTGTAAAGGACCTAAAATCATCTTTATCAAAACGCTTGACTCTTAGCTCTGCAGGCTTCTCTTGTATAAAGAATCCAGTAACAAGTGCATGTAACACTTTCAGAGAAGTTGCTATTTGAAACGGAAATCAGATCTTTTTTATAATTTCTAGATCTTCTGCACTTTAGCCATAGATCCTTACCAGATCTCATCCCAGGAAGGACAACCTCAATTGTAAGGTTTTCTCTGGTCATGACCCAAACTTTAGAATTTTAAGTCAGTTTCTTCAATCTCATTATCTACAAAGCTGCCCTATGTAGCAAAATTTTCAGAATCTTATCCCTAGTTATTAGAGAATGATGGAAAACATCATGGGAGAATGATGACTGTATGGCTGTAGTTGTGGATGGTAGTGAGAGCAATGATATATAAGATAAATCAGGGAAAACAAAGAAATATCTTTAATAAAGAGAAACTAAATGATGATTTGGTTCTGAAAGTTAGGGTGGAGATTGTAGAAGAGCTGGCCTATGCTCTTGGGTGGATGACAAAGTGTAGTTTTCCTTGCACCATAAATCAGAAGTGTGCATGCCCAGTTAAGAGTTCCCAGTTAAAGCCCACAATGTCACTCTGGAGCTCCATCAGTCCTTCCTTTTCTTTTTGTAATTGGATAGTACTTCTCCCTCCTCCTTGAATGTGTCCAACTGGAGTTTACTCTTAAAACACCTGGGAGTTATAACTACAGGAGGCAGCACTCCCCTGCATCTTGAAAGAGACTCAATATGCTTCTGGAAATGGGCAAACTCTGTTTCAGTCTGCTGTCCAGAAATGAAAAAGGACTGCCCTAAAAAGCAGCAAGTGGTCACATATTAGTAACATTTAAGCAATGAGCAAGGAGAATATGGTGCCAAAAACAGAACAGGGATGCTAAGATTCCTTCCCTGGTTGGTGACCACCTATATATAGACCATGTTCCTACCTCGAAACACAGACACAATCCTGAGTGCCTGTTCATGTGATGAGTACAATCTGGGTGATGTGGAATGCAGCATAAAGACACACTCCTGACCTTTGAAGGAGGAGCAACTTTTCTAAACAATTAAGTCGTTCTCAAAGGTCAGCTGGTTTCCGAGCAAAACCCGAGGCTGCTTTGAACACAAGTCTGAGGATCTAATGTGTCCAGAGGATCAAACAGATGTCTCAACAGAAACACAGATTTTGCTGTTGGTCCTCAACCCTACAAAGGGTCCCCCTGTGGTAACCTGTCCAGGAGTAAATGATAAGGAAAGAGACCACAGGCGAGCAATCAAAACTTCAAACAAGCTCTACTCACAGCACAACGTAATATTTAGAAACACGAGAACCTTAATAAAAAGGATCTGATCATTGACATTAAAGCTTCTTGTGTATCTGTCAGATGAAGTCTTCAAATATTCCCAAGTAAGGCACAGGTGTGCTAATGAACGTGGATAATGAACTGTTTTGCTCTATTATCAGGTTCCCAAAGCCCAGGTTTTCCAACAACATCATCCTCTCTCTGTTTCTTTATTCACTGACACTACAACTGTCACTCCTAGAAAACAGTCAATAGTAACGCTAAGGGAGAAAAAGATCTATCTAGACCAGGATCTGGACAGTTTAGAGAGACTAAGGATACTTTCCCACTTGAATCACCAATCAATCACGTGAGTATGCCACTACAGAAGAAGTTAAGAGTGTAGGCCATTCCACGATGCCTTTAAGATTGTCATTGTTGGTTTTATGTTTAGAAAAGACTCCCAGTTAGGTCGAGTTTTCAAAAGCACCAGAGTTTCCACCCCCCAGATTTTGGAAAAGGTTTCAATGATGTTTTTCTTATCATTCTTGAATATGAGCCCTTAAGGTAGAACGATACCATTCACTTCCCCAAATCTGTAGCAAGCAAGGTGGCCTGAGAACCTGCCCACACTTCTCACAGTCTTCTCTCCACTCTCCCCAAAAAGACAGAGGCTGACTTGAGGCCTGAGGACAGGTGACAGTGTCTTCCACAGAGCCCCCAGGAGGGCAGCAGGCACAGAGTCAGTTGAGTTGGAAGCAGGGCGCCTACCTGTATAACCAGCCAGGGCAGCAGCAGGAATGACAGGCTTGTCCTTGTTGAGGTCAGCACGGTCACGCACATAGTCCTTGAAGGTGCCCTTGGGCTTGAGGTTGGGTAGGGCGGCTGGGTAGTCCTCGGAGTCGAAGCTGTCATAGGAAGGGACGCGCTGCAGGCTGTTGAAAGATGACTGGCTGCTCCAGGACTGGGTGAGGCGGTCACAACTATCGTAGCTCTCTATGCTCTCAAAAGAGTCCTGGCCCCCGAGCTTACCTGGAGGTAAAGGGGGAGGTGGGAAGAGGGCAGGGGAGGAGGGATTGGGAAAAGACAACTGTAAAAACCCTCTGAGTGAGGACAGATTGCTACTCAGATCCACAGAAGGGATGAAGAAGGGACAGGCCTGTGGGAACAGAAGCTTATGGGTTTTCACTGGGGGGCAGGGGTCTGCGTACCAGGCCACGGTCTGAGTCCACTGCTACTGTGCTATTTTGGGTTAACAGTTCCTAGGACCTCTGTCAGAGGCAAACGGGACTCAACTTTTTCAGAGGCAGATGGTATTTGGGAGTCTAAGAATTTTAGAGCTTTAGATCCAATTAGTTGATGAAGAAATCTTAGCAGCATTTATTCCCTATTTCAACTAAAGTCACTGAGATTTATTCAAAGGCCCAATTTTGTAAAATATTTTGATCCTAGAAAAAAATTCCATTAAACCAAGAGCAGTAGATTGACCTTCCTTGACTTTGGAACCAAAGTGTTATTTTTCAGCATTTTTTTCCCCAAATACTATTTTGAAATGAATTACATGTTCTGCCTCTCTGCCTTCTTAAATAGAGAAAGAAGTCAGCTGATGCTTTCTTAAAGGAGATGTTTTTAAAAAGAGACACTATCACTCATCTAAACAGAAATTCGTGTTTTTATCCTCTCCAAGGACACTTTTTGTACTTTACTGGGGAAGCGTGGGTAATAAAAAATGAAAGAGTTGATTAAAGAGTTAAGGTCCACAGCAATGTCAGAAATCCTTTACCCTGTGAGTTGCTTAAGGCATTCTTCACTGACCACAAGATCATGCAAGTTCATTAATTTCCCAAACCAGGTTATAAACAGCTGCTATGATTGCGTAATAGCTCCTAGAGAAATTTCCATTGGTAAAAATGCCATTTAGAAAAAGGCTAACCAAAAAAAAAAAAAAAATGGAAGCAAGTCACGTGAGTAAATGGATCTAAATGCTGAAAAAGTTCACAGGCATCTTTTTGGTTCTACTTTCAGATACTTTTCTGGCAACCTAAATTAAATCCTGAGAGACTAAAACTGCCTCACTTCAACAAAGGTTAAGAGTCAAAACACTGTCATAGCAGTGTTTGTAGAAATACTACAGGTCAATTTTCAATGGTTCAGAGATGGCTGATCTATTACAAATGTGAAACCCCAGAAAAAGGCTGTCCACTACAACATAGTCCTGGTATGTTTCTAGTGTAGTCTCCCTTCAAAATGATGAACATTGATCAAACAATGAAATTTAAATATGATATCCAAACCAAATTTAAATATATAATAAGGAAAAAAATACATTGCTCTCAAAATTTAAAAAAAAAATTAAAGAATCTAAGTAAAATATATTCCATTAAGCATGTTATGGGGACTGTTGGGAGATTTCCTAAACTTCTTAACCTCACCAAAACTGCTCTTCACAGAAACATAGTTACTCATCTGCTACATTTCATCCATTCTTTCCTCCAATTATTCATTCCAAGAAGAATAAGCTCCAGAAGGTAAATGGAGGAGCTGCATGGAGTCATCAGCCCTGCACACCCAGCCCACTGTCACATTTGCAATTCTTTATTATTATTAAGAATGAAGGAATTGTTCCTTCCAGAAATTCACATTAGATGACTCAGGAAAACTGCCCACAATCAGAAGGCAATAACCTTTTTTAACAGAACAGGAAATTTTGTGGCATCTCATAAAAAGGTGTTTGCTCATACCAGATCTCCATCTAATTGAATGGCCATTCAATCTTTCCATGAGACAAGCACACCAAAAGCCTAGGACAGAGAATTCATGTTTTCACCAAGAACACCCCACCAAGCCACCAATACAAATCTCCCTGACAGAATTCTGTCACTGTCAGTCATTCTTCTATTGGGAGGACACAGAACCAGGAATCTCCACAAGCCAGCTAGCTGGGTTTCCACAAGTCCCCAAGAGTCATGGGGCTGAACCAGGCCGTTGCCACCCTGGCAGCCTCCCAGACACCAGCCAGGGCAGCTCTTCTGAGAACTGTGAGTGGTAGCAGTGAGCTGCTTTCGCTTTAGCGCCATTTCACAATCCTGGAGCTGAGAATCTTCATTTACAGGTATTTTCTCCAAAAATGAGTTGAATCCAACTGGATTTGGCACTAGATTATTCTACTGTGCTCTTACAGGGAGACATAGGTCCTCTAAGACGTCCACTGGGCAGCTTTTCTGAAAAAAGCAAGATCCTTCCAAAGCTCTCTGACTCTACCCAATAGACCTCGAACAGTAGTGGGTCAGCCCCACAGCAGCCCACCCATCAGACCAGCACAAAGACTGTTCTCAGAGACCAAGTCAGCGGAACATAGAAGCACTTTGTGTACGATAATGCAGCCTATGAATACTATGATTATTATTAATAACAACCAGCTAAGAGGAATGCTTTCAGTCTAGACCAATCCAACCATGTCAGATTCAATCAGCCTCTGGACTGTGTCCTGTTGCAGCACTTCTAACATTCAAAAAGCAGCTTTGACCAAAATGGACAGAAGCTTGGTGTGAGAGTGGGAGAATGAAGCCAGAGAGAAATTCCTTATGTCTCTTTGTACAGGTCACTGTCTGGTCCACGGTCACTGGTTTGGGGTTGGAGGGGACCCAAACCCAAGAACCAAGAGAAGAGGGGAAATGAGGAACAATGGCACCAGGGCAGAGTCAGGCGCAGTTGAAAACAAAGTGATAGCAGATCTACTCAAGGTACAACATAGCAGAGCCCTAAGCCCACAGACTCAGCCCCATCACATTAAGATACAGAAAGCCCCATGAGAAATAAAGTTGCTTTCACCTGCCAGAGCAAAAAGATACACAAACACACGTGTGTACATATGTAAATAGACATGCATCCAAAAATAAAAAAAGACTCAAAAAGGGGAAGGCAAAGCTGGTCCCACCCAAGTCTTCGGTCTGAAACGCAAACACCCAGGGGCCTGAAGAAGGAAGATTACAGGTTCTGATTCTGCAAGGGACTTTCCCGAAGCAGGGTTTGCTGGCTATCCACTGGCCTGCTGGAAGGAAGTGAGAGAATGAACACTCGAAGAAGATGACCATGTTTACAAGCCAAGATGCCTATGGGATATTCTTCAAAGTACAGATGGCTTTGGGCCCCCATCCCAGAAACTCAGAACAGAGAGAAGATCCTTCACTGAGCAGAAACTGTCACGAAGCCATGCAGGCTGGGCTTCTGTGAGCAAACCCCTGAGTACTCAACGGACTTTTCTCTAGTTCTCTTCCTATTTGTAATTCTTTCCTATTTATCCATCTGAAATGCCCTCCCCCCCCCCTAATTTTTAAGCAATCGGTTAATTCTTCCTGGATGAACAAATCCTTTCCCACGATGGATTGCAGTTCTTTCAGAAACAAAACAATTTGGACACTTTACTAGGCAAGCTGTGACTCAAAGTGTTTATGTCCTGATCTTACAAATGGAGTGTATTGGATCGTTTTGCTTCATAAAATCAGTCAGCTATATTGTGAAACACTTACTTCACTGTCGCTGAGTATTTTATCAGTCACAAAAGTCACAGCAACAATATCTTCTCAGAACGTCTGTTTCCCTGGTTCCCTAGCTAAATGCATTCTTTCACACTGCTAACAACTGGTTCTGAAGAACCCACTGGTCAGGAGTCTTGTATCTTTCCAAACCAGTTTTCCAAAGGAAGCTAGAGAGTCCTAGCTGAGTGGCAGAGATTGTTCAGGCACCAAGCCAGGATCTACACTCTGATCCAGGAATATACTGAGAGAAACACCAGATTATGCGAGATACTTAGGGTCATCTGAACCATTTTATTTGATTGTGTCCCCTTCAGTAAAATCCTCTCCAAGAGAATAAAGCATACTTTCAAAAATGACCATATTCAACAAGAGTGATTATTTGATAAAATGTTTTACCCTAATAAAAAATCTGATGGGTCATCCTGTCAAATTTCACCTCTACCAGAGACCCAACATCTCTGTCAACATGATGGACTTGGTTAAAGTTCCATGCTAAAAAGTTCTTAACATCTTAGGCAGGCTAACATAGAAGAGTGCAACTCATGAATGCACAGGGCCAATTATGAGAAAGAAAGTAAATATGGGAGCTGACCAATTCACAAGTAGATCATTCTCGAAAACACAAGGGTTCCTAGAGACAAAATCCGACCTACCACGACTGGTCCTCCCCATGCACATGTTATCTGGGGTAACAACTTCTTGTTTGATGGCAAAGTAGTCGGTCTGCAAGGTGTCTGTCTGCAGTGGGTCCCGGAGGATGACAGAAGGGTAGTCATTCTCATACTTGAGGGAGAGGAGTTCCTCGGAACTGATAGGATGGAGAGTCTGGTAGGACTCAGTGATGAAGCTGGGCTCTGAGAACTCGGAGGGTGGAACACACTGAGCATGCTCGATACCATAGCCTGAAAATAGAGTATGTACAATTGGAGGGAGGAGTGATTCGCACATGAAATAAGCAGTCCTTCCCTATACACAATGGCCCCAGAAGATGAAACGAAACAAATTGACTGCCATAAAGAACAGAAGGGAAACCCTGTAAATCAGAAGGGCCTGGGTTTTCAAACTTGCTCCACTACCTAAGAGTTAAGGCCCTTGATAAGATATTTCCCTTTTCTGACTTAATTTCCTCATCTCTAAAATAGAGATGATTGCAATCTCAAAGCACTGTGATGGAAGAGAAATGAGAATAACATGTAAAGTGCCTAGGGACACTACTGGCACAGTAAATTCTTTATAGCCAACAGTTAAAGTTGTTGTTAAAATAAAAATCAGAATAGCGCTCTGAGGCCAAGGCCAGGGATAGCTTGAGTCTACGAATTTGAGACTACCCCCAGGCAAGGTAGCAAGACCTGGCCTCAAAAAAATAGCCGGGTGTAGTAGTGTGCTCCTGTAATTCCAGCTACCTAGGAAGCTGAGGTTAAGGATCACTTGTGTCCACGGGTACGGGACTACCCCAGACAACATAGTGAGAGCTGGTCTCTTAAAAAAAAAAAAAATCATAATAGAGTGAAAGGTAAAATATCAACAATCCTGCTGAAAACTCCCTCTGAAAGAAAGGTCATCAGATAAAGCAGCTCTATGATAACTCTCTCCTTCTAGCTGCCTCTCCAGCATTGGTAGATATCTTCTACTAGAAGGAAAAAAGCTTGATGTTCTATAACAGTGTGTGAAGCTACGTGGCACACTCTTAAGGAAGGATTTCAGAAGAAAACATGCAATATCTACTAATAAAAAAGGTAAGAACCAGGGTCATTAACCCAGAGTTCCAAGATTCAAATATGAATGAAAAAGTTAGGGATCAGGCTACAGTCTCTCTGTGTGACTTTCATGTTAAACACAGAGACTCACTGCAGGAACTTGCAAGTTAATAAATTACGTAAATGGGGCGCTTGCAAGTTAATAAGATACGTAAATGGGGCGGAGCCTCACGCTTTGTGGAAATCATACAGTAAAAAATAATCTGCATACAAGAAATTTTATTTTCCATAGAATTCCCACAAAGGAGTCAGAGATTAACTTTCCATGATAGTGAGCGAGACGAGGGAGGAAAGTGGAAGCTGCACTTACTAATGAAGTAATCCGAGGTATAGCGGGATTCTGGATAGGTAGGGTTCACTCCATTAACCTGATATGGCTTCACATCCTCTGCAACAGACAGAATGGGGGATGAAACAAAGAGGTCAACACACAAGTCATACTTGGCCCAAGAGGCTCTTGGATGAAAGGACTGCAATGATCTCAGCCTCCCTTCTAAGAAATCAGCATGCTCATTCACTGAGCTTGTGTCTGAATCTTCCCTGGCTGGGCCTTGTCTGGAGATGAGATCACAAAAGTATGGTTAAGCTGATTAGTCCAGTAGCTGCAAAAGGGGATTTATTATCTTGGAAAGAGAATCAATGAGTAATCTGTCAGGGTCTCTCAGGGAAGACATTCCAGCCTTGTTCTGATGCCGTGTGTACCACAGCAGTGTCAAAGTCAAAAGACATCTTGGCAAGTCACCATCACTTGAGTGTCAGTCCCTAGCCCTCAACACCCTGCAGAAACAGATAGCAGCTCCAGACAGGTAGACTCTGAGGTAACCATTTCTTCTTCTGGCAGATGTCTTGTTTTGGGTTTTGTGTGTTTTCCTCAGATTTCAAGTTCAGGTGCAGATAAAGAGCAGGACACTGGCCATGTATCTCTGGTGAACTAGGACAGGACTCATGCAAAGAAAGAAGAGTCCTAGAACCAAACTTCTGCCCAGATGCCAACGTCCATAGAAACAAGAAAGGAATGCAGAGATGAGGTTACTTAGAAAGGCTCTCAGAGTCCGGGTGACCGTGGGGATCCTCTCACTACCCTGCCATCAAATGGTGTGGCCTCTAACCATTGTATGGAGGATGGTGATTATGTTTCACTGTAAGAATCCAACAAAAAAGAATGTTGGTTTGGGTTTTCCCTCAGGTATTTGATAGCTTGTCGGGAGCAGAGGCTGCTGGGAAAACAAGTTTATGCCTGTACGGAAAAAGTTCCCAGGTGAGATAAAATGATTATGCTTTGCTTTAGCAGCTTATCAGATGGAAACATCCCCTGCACCTTTGGCCTTCCACCCCACCCCAAACAGTTATGCTCTGGTGCTGTGTTACTTCAGTTCAATTACAGAACAAAAGCTGCAGCTTCAGTATAAGCAGCCTCAGTACTAGCTCAGCTCTTCAAGGAACTGAAGAGAGAAGAGTCTCACTGCTTCTCAATAAGCGTAGCATGATATGATAAGTAAACTCCATTATTTCCTAATTCTCTTTAATCACTCCTTTGCAATAAAGTAAGGCAGATTTGTCTCAGGGGCTGAGGAGTTGAGTCCATATTATTAAACAAAGAACACAGAACAGGAAGTGAAGTGAAAAGAGCTAAGTTTAAATAGACACACATACACACACACACACACACACACACACAGGTTTTAGGCAATGAGTGAGGTAGAGGAAGAAACCACCTAACCTGTCCTCATTTTACAGATGAGGGACACTGAGAGTGCATGTCCACCAGTTATCTTAGGGGTGCTACAAGAATCCAAAGAGTCAATGTATGTTAAAGCATCTGGAAACCAGAAGATGCTGTTTAGGTATGAATTACAACCATCAGAGGCAAGCTTAAACACACCAGGCTGCTTGGCCATAAATAGGGGAACGCATTACACTTGAATATATTTAGATAATAGTCTGCTAAAATCTACTGCTGTATTTACAAGCCAAGGGTTACATCAGATCTATTCAGAGCTGGCTGTATCTTTTCCCTCCATCAACAGGTTGCTCACGTCAAGACGTGTGAGTGGGCGCTTGTGCGTCTACACAACGCATTGGTGCTTCGGGGAGGACTATGGCTGCTGAGGAGAGACCCACCTCATTCTTAAGTGTGTTTATTCATTCATTTTTTCAGCAGAAACTGAGAGAAGGAAGAAAGATAAAACTTCTGTGCCCAAAGGAATCAAGTTTGGGTCTCTCTGGACCAAGAGTGGAAAATACTCTCAAACAAAGGAAGGTATTATATGGAATGAAAGTGCTAATCCTCAGCTTTGCTCCCTACCCCCAGAATTTGAGCCCAGCATTGGAGCCGGTGACCACAGGAAAAGGGTGGGCCTGGGTCAGAGAGGGCAATGGGCTTCTAGGCTTACAGTCAGCTGCAGGGCACTGCTGACTGCTGGTAACTACAATTTATTTTAAGAAGAAATTTGGAAAAATAAGCGCAAAAACACCCAAGTTTGCCGCCTGCTGCTGTTTCTATACTCGGCCAGGACTGTGGTACATGAGTCACTTGGTCCAAAAAGGTTGGAAGAGGTTGGTCGGGGAGGCCATGTCATTATAAGGTTGCAACACGGTGTCCTGATATAACCCCAGTTTCTGCTCCTGATGTAAAGGTGAGCTGCACAAGCCATCCCAGTCCGGTCAGTGGGTAGAGGCGCCTGGCTGATTCATAAGCCCTGAGAAGCTAAGCTTTTTCGGGAATATGGCCAGGTACACCCTACCATGGCTCAAGGGAGTGTTGTAAAAGTTGCCAGGAGAAAGAAAAAAATTATCTTGGGGCTGTCTGTGGGCAGTGCTTGTCCAAACAGTGCATGTGTCTGAGATAAGGAGCAGGATCAGAACTTTGCATACCAAGAAGTCTTAAGAGTATAATCTTGCTAAAGATTAACATCTGAACCTCCAACACAGCTGAGAAAAAGAAACTACATTTATTGGGCACCTGCTCTATGCCAGACATTGTACGGGCATGTCTCTGGAGACATACACGCTGTGATAGGACTCCAGAGCCAATGGCATCGGGTTCCCATCATCGGGTATGTTCCCTGCCTGCTACTATAGCAACCCACCTCACCCTGGCCCACACATTTACCTTTCTGCAGGATCTCGAGATGTTCCCATAAGATGTCCCCAACGAAGTCTGGGGCCAGCTCCAGAAAGCAGTCTTTTCCCAGGGCACAGAGGGCAGCTCCATTCATACAGAACTTCTGGAAGTCCACACCCTTCAGGCTGAACTCATTCACAGCCCACATTACCCAGTCCCGAACATGGGTCTCTGTCCACTGCCGGGGGTCTGGGAAAGGGATCAAATGAAGAAGATGAGGCGGGTCAGGTTCTGATGAAATCTAATAGACCTGAACTGAGGATGCTCTCTAATGTCTAGAGTTAGGAGGCACCAGCCTGTCAAGGCAAGCGCATGCATGTTGTGGGCACCTCTTAGAACCCTCCTCCCTGAATTCAGCATCCCCACCTTCCCCCCTCTTGCCAGATAGCAGATCACTGTCTGCAGCCAAAAGTTAACACCCAAGAATTCTCTACCTTTCATCTAAATATTTCATGAGTCTCTTCTCTCCCTGCCTTAGTTTCATTAGACATTTCTTTCTTTTTTTTTTTTTTTTAAATTTGGAACAGGGAGCAGAGGACACTTTGGATGGCAATAAGAAGTCAAGTGCATTCTGGCAGCTACACCAATTCTCCCTGCTCTTAATTCTTACCCTTGGTACCATTGTCTTCATGACTTTTATCTTAATTATGGTAATAATCACAGCAATTAGTAACAGTAAGTCACTCAAATGGTAATTAGTAATTACAACATTATTAAGTGTTGTTATTAGACCCAACAAAATCCATACATACCACAATAGAAAACACATAATCTTCATGCAGGCTCAAGGTTTATTATGGCTACCCCAGCTCATGAAACTTAAAAAACTGGGATGATGGCAGTGACCATATCACGTCTGCTTTCAAAGTTACCCTGTCACTTCAGCAGGATGAGTTGATAAGACACTGGAAAACCCCATGGTCAGAATTCATTTTGTTCTGTCTGTGACTCTAAAGGCTGTTGGGCACTGCTGTCAGCCAAGGTTTGTAGGTGGTCAGGTATACAGAAAAAGGTATGTAGATACAGTCACAGATATTATCTGAGGTTTAGGTATGGCCAAGCTGAAGTTTCTTATCTAGAAGAACTGGCCTAGTCTACAGACAGCACTGCTTGTACTCAATAAAGTAAGGGTCGTTCTGTTCTCAATTTCCTAGTGAAGACTAAAATGTTCTCCAGTCATTTCTACTTTCTGACAACTCTAGTCCTGAATAAAAACAATTCCTGAATAAAAACAAGTATAAACATAGTTCACCAAAATACATGAAAAAGAAAAAAGCAATCAAGAAGTTGCATAGAAGCTAGCTAAGTTCATCCCATGGAGACTTAGAATGATTCTGTGTATTTTCCAAACGTGTCTGTTTTTTGGAATCACTAGAGGAACTTCAAAAGCACTGATACTACCAGCAGCTATTCTCAGTATGGTTTTGGAATGTTCTGAAAATTCAGATTCTAAAGATGCAGACAACTTTGGGAGCTAGTACCCAAAGACCAAGATGGCAGTGACAAGCCCTGAAAGCAGAGATTCATGAGTGGTGTGTGTGTGTGTGTGTGTGTGTGTGTGTGTGTGTACAGTTGTGCAAACAGCTACAACTGTCAGCAGCCACGTCTACCTCACACTACAGATAATAAAACTAACTTCAGCCAAAGGACTGATATCATCCTCTCTTTTTCCAACTACCAAACATACCTTTTGGGATTCCCAGCCGTTGCTGTTCTTTAGAGAAACCACTGAAAGTAGCTTTCAATGCTTGAGACATCATTTCTTTGCTGCTTGGAGTTAATAGTGGGACATCTGCACATTCCATATCTGTAAGAAAGTAACAGTGTGTGAAAAATAAAAGCCAATGAATGGTAGCCAGACTTATTGTGATCACTTCACACTTCTGTGATTACTTCACAACAGGCACAAAAATCAAGTTATTATATTGGGGGCAAAATTGCATGAAAGTAAAAATATGTCAGTTATATCTCAATTTAAAAACCTAAATTTAAGATAATAGGACATGGGTAGTCTGAAGATGGCAAACTGAGAAATAACTATACTAACATCCTCACCGAGGCAGGTAAACTTCAGGGGACTTTCCACACCTTAAGAGGCCCCTTAAAAAACTGACTCTAATAGAATGTCCTACATCCCTGACAAGCAAAATGAGCTTGTTCTTTCTATACACTTCTACAGCCCCACTTACCCATAGTCCCTACACACATTTCTTATTCACTGAAGAGATTAGTACTACTCGTTAGTTCTAGGTGCATATGAAAAGGAAATAAAAATATTCATTCTACAAGTCATTTTTTAACATACTATGGCACAAAGAATTAAAGGAACATCAATGGACATGACAGAAATGATCTCTTCCTTCATGAAAATGAATCTCAGACTGTGCAGGGGATCTGGCTATTAAAATGCTGTTTACCCTGCTAAACACTCAACTCAGTAGGCTTCAAAGAGGAAGTGGAAGATGCAAAACTAATATATTACATGAATTCCTGCAAAACTGAAGAAATTGGACCAGGTGTCTCTTAACAGAAAGATGTTTGACTTCAGATGAATAAAGGAAAAAAACACTCCATATCGGTGGTTCTCAAAGTGCAATCCCCAGACCAGCTGCTTCAGCATTACCCAGAAATTGTGAATTCTCAGTGCCACACCAGACCTCCTGAATCAGAATGTCTGGAGAATAGAACCCCAAAACCTGTATTTAACACAAATTTCAGGTGAATCTAATAATACCGAAAGTGAGAAAACCATGATCCTTAATGAAAGAAACAGGACAAATAAAACTCATGAGATTGGGGATAAGGAGAACCTTAGTCTGTTCTGGTATCAAAACGTTCATACCAATGAGACAGAACAGTCAGGAGACAGTAATGAGTGAAGCAAGAAGGTATGTCAAAAATTTTAGTCGGGCACGGTGGCTCATGCCTGTAAGCTTCAGCTTATGAAGCAGCTGGGGCTAGGGGTTGTGGTTCGAGTTCTGCTCAGGGCAACACAGCAAGACCTAGTCCCAAAAAATAGCTGGGCGTGGTGGCGCGTGCCTGCAATCCCAGCTACCTAGGAAGCTGAGGCTGGGGATTGCTTGAGTCTGGGGTACCCCGGGCAATATGAGCCTGCGGTTCCACGGGCAAAAATAATATAGTGAGACCTAGTCAATTATAAAAAATTTTTTTTATAATTTTATCCTAAGTAAAACACAGAGGTACAGAGAGCTCAATACTGAGAAATAAACAGCACGACTACATCTTATTTTAAGAAGACAAAATTTTCAAATTTTCAAGAAACGCTATACTATTTTTCTCAAAGTGGTTACATTCCAACCAACAGAGCACCAGGGTTTCTCATCCTTGTCAACACTTGTTAATTTGAGCATTTTAACAGCAGTCATGTCAATGGTGGCAGCATTATCACACTGTAGTTCTCATTTAAGTTTCCCTAATGATCAGTAATTACTGATCTACTATGTGCAATTTGGCCATATGTTTATCTTCTTTAAAGAGATGCTGATTCAAGTATTTTTTATAGAGTTTTCTCATTTTTTAAATAGGGCTGGTCATTTGGTTTTCTATGGTTGTTGTTGAGGTCTAATCGTTTTGTGTATACTTAAAATATTGAACACAGAATCTCGAAGAGATATTTATCCATTCATGTTCACAGCAGCATTCTCCAAAATATCTAAAACATGGAAGCAACCCACCAATATAAGAACAAATTAACAAAATGTGTTGTCTATATGCAATGAAAGATTATTCAGTCTTCAATACAAATACAAGTCTGATACACACTACAAAGTGGATAAACCTTCACATTATACTAAGACAGTTATACAAAGATAAATTATATGAGGTACTGAATGGAATTCGCAGAGACAGACTAGAGGAGGGTGGATGCCAGGGCATCAAGGGAGGTGCAGAATGAGGAACTATTGCTGAATGGTACAGTTTCAGTGTTACAAGATGAAAAGAATTCTGGAGATACATGATGGTTATGCTTACATATTATGTGCATTTTAATCCCACTGAACTATACGGTTAAAATAATAATGGTAAAAATTTATGTAATGTTTGCCACAATTTTTAAGTATGGGGAAAATGACAGATGAGAGTGTCCTCTTAGCTTCTCAGTAAAGAATGGTTTAAAAAAAAAGCTGTGAATGGATGAGAGATGATTTGTTTAAGAATTTTTGCATTTGTTGTGATGAGAGATGATGGTGGCTTTGACTAGAAAGTAGCAATGCAGATAATAAATGTGGACAAATTTGAGGCGCATACAAGAGGTATTATCTATCAAGCTTGATTTGCATAAGTGGTGAAGAAGAGCAAGGTATAGAGATCATGGATTGGTGAAGTTGTCATCCTTCAGGCTTCCCTCATGTATCTATCTCTGCTGTGTCTTATCCCTCTTGTACTTGCAAATCATGTTCAGAACGTTTGTGCTTATCTTTTAATATGCAAATAGAGATAAGATCAAACATCTTCTAAAATTATAATTTCCCACAAAAAGTTAATAAAGCAAAGAAATGACCCAAGAATTCCTACCAGCTTTACTGGGACCTTTAGAAACTCTCCTTGTCCTGCATCTTAACTGCTTCACACATAACTGATATACCATGTGGCTGAGTTCCAAGCTGGGCTACTATAGAAATTCTTCAACTAGCCATCTCTAAATCCTAGCTGGTTGGAAAATTCCCTAGACATATAGAATGTGTTATCAGGTTAAGAAAACAGATGATGATTGAAGATGTTTGAAAAACAGATAATTTGCCTGTGTACATGAAAATAAAGGGAAATGAGACTGCAAGAACCAAAAGAGCAGGCAGCACTTTGCTTTGCTTACAGTTCCCCCTCTGCCTTAAAAGAACAGGAGGGTCTGCGTCAGCTGCTCTTCCAGGCTCTGCCACTGACCAAGGAGTCTGAAGTTCTGGGCAATGGTGAATTTGGGTTGCCCTGGGACATGCCCCAAAAAAAAAAAAAAAAAATCTAGTGGAAAAATCAACATGCCTCCAGGAAGGTTGACAAAACGATGGAAAATCCCAGATTGGGGAGAGGTTGGGGGAGAGGGAAAGAAAAGGGGTAAAATGTTGATTACATAACATCCAGTCCTTCAAACAATGGCGTGATCATCAAATGAGATCAAATGAGTCAGGAAGAAGTCATCAATGCTTCCCTTTCACCCAAAAACAGTTAAGTGACAGATTCTGAAATGTATCCCCTTGAAGCAGAAGCTAGTATTACTAAAGTTTTTTTTTCCTTCTTTCCTAAAACCAAAAGAGTATTTGCTCTGAAAGAGACAAATGCAGCATCCTGGCCCCTAGAACAGGGCTAACCCCTGAAGTCAATCAACAAATGTTTGGTGAATTAAATGTTTTCCCAAATTGAATCAACTCTCCTTCCCCTCACTCCCATCCAACACAAATTCATGAACTTGAACTGTGTGGGTTTTGTTTTGTGTGTTTGTTCCCTCTGTTAGATTTATGACTCGATGAAAAGGACTTCACTGATGGCGGAAATTGGCCAGGACAACAGATGTGGAAGATGAGGGCCAGACCCAGCAGATGAACAGCAGTTCTGCTACAAACTGAAACTGAAGAAGACGGGTGAGAAGACCCCAGGCATCTTCCAAACAGGGATGTTTAAGCAGCCTGGTGTCAGACTGATGAGAAGGCCAAGGACGGCAGCCTGCGGAAGAGGCTGTCCTATAAAATATCTGCGTCCTATAGCCCAATGCACTGTGGAAGTGTAGCCTGCACAGGATCGCTAGGCGGATGACTCTCCTGCAGGCTTGTGCTTCCTGTCAGGGTCAGGGCATTTCCTGGTTCTCACCTGTTCTAAGGGAAGCAGCTTTAGTGACATAGACCTGCCCACCTAAACACCACCTCCAGACACCCAGCCCACATTGTTATACTATACAGCCACACCCTGCACCTTGCTTGCGTGTGCCTACCTCTGCCCCTTGACTTCTCCATGCTGGAACTCCTGAAAAAAGTGCTTACCACCCACCCATTGGTGACAGCTGACCACACACCCATGGGACACCTGCAAATGGACTTGAGCAACTGGAACTGGAAATCACCTGAGCAACTGGCTCAAGAGAAAGCATAACTACTGTTTTTGAACCCAAGGATTCAACTAGCAGAGAGAGCGTTTAATCTGTTTATAAAATGTGGAGTTTTGGTTGTTTTTTTAAAAAAATAAAAATTCTGGGAGAACAATTTGCCAGAATGATCTTTTTCAATCGCATGACAAATAAACACCTTCAAAATTAAATGTTAACATAAAATATTAAACTCATATAAAATATGACTACAAATATTCTCCATGTGGTTAGTTTCTGGTAACAGTTCTATTAATTGTATTGATTGATAACGAAAGTGAATGTATTGCACAAGTGGAGAATCTGAAGTGATCTAGCCCAGGCAGGTATCTTTGTTATTCTTAACACATTTTATCTCATTATTTACAATACTTTTACATTAGGTACCAAATATTTTTCATTTTAGGAATAACATCTAGAAATTAATCGACATGTCTAATTGCTTCTACAGACAAGTACTAAAAAGACCTTTATATTTTAATTATAGTATCTTAAGTTCAAACAACATATTTGTCCCAAAATGCCAAGAACGTGAGCTGGAAGTCAAGGGTGCCAACACAGTGGAGACTGACGCTTTGAATTTCTAAACAGGAAATTGAAAATACAAATAATACTGCAATTACATTAGATCTTGCTCACCGATTTTTCTTCAGGAGCCTAAATCTGAATTGATATTTAGAGAAATCACCCTAAGTCTGCACCACCCTAAAAAAAAGAATCAACAAATATCCAAACTCTGGCTTATTAAGTTGCACAGTATCCAAGCAGAAGTGAGCAGGTAGCTTTGCTTGAGTCAACAGGGGCAGACAGGAGTCAGCAGCATTTTGAATGCAGGGAAACATCTGCCGGACTGTCATTGTAGCCTAACCATGAACAAAAGTTTACACCATCCCATGGATAATTTCAGTGAAATGTGAAACAAGGGTTTCCATTTGGTTCCAGTAACTCCAAGTTAAGGGCTATTCGGTATCTAAGAGTTCTGCCAGCATCAGGATGTCTTCTGATGTTGCTTTTTCATAGCAGTGGTTTAAGCTGTTAAAAACCAACAGCTTCTATCAACATTACTACATAGACCCTAACCTCAAAACATAGTATCTAAGCCTGAAGCCGCATTTGTTCAAAGGCATTTGTTCAAAAAGAATGTCAAGACCTAGGTTTAACTGACCTGAGAAGCTTCTCCTATCATCATTCTCAAATAAATGACAGAAACATCTGGAGCACCTGGGAGCTAGGCAACAAGGGACAGCCAGGGTTTAGCAGTCAAGGTGTATGCTGCAGTTGTACACAGACATTGGTCTGACCCCACCAAAATGAGCTACTGTGTGCATGTGGGTGGGTTCCCTCCAATGAAGATCATTCAAGAATAGATAACACCAGCACCGCCCAGCAACACTGCAGATTCTGTGGGTTCGAGTACCCATCACTGCCATAAAGTAAGCCATGTGATTATTTTCCATTCCCAGTGCATATAAAGTATGTCAAGTGTGCAACATTACATCTAAAGAAACAACATATAGACCTTAATTAAACATGACTCAGACATAAAGGGAGCATATTCTGTTGGGGAAATGATGGCAACAGACTTGTTCCACACAGGATTGCTACACACTTTCAATTTTTACAAAAACACCCAATCTGCTAAACTCAATGAAGGAAGTGCAACAGAAGATGGTATGCAGGAAAGCCTTCCATCTGAAACCCTTCACATGCACCATCCCACAGTATTATCACAAAGGGCAATTTCTCCGAGCCATGCAAGTATGACAGATTAGAAAAGCAAGACTGTAACACATCAAAAGCTTGGCCTGTAGTCACAGTGGTGGGAGGGTCCAGTCAAGGCTGGCCCCCCATCTTTCAACTCTCCAATCCTCTATTCTACAGTTGTTGCAAATAGGAATAGATCAGAAATCTCAGAAAATAAGGGTTTTTTTTTTAAATAGCTGAAAGAGAGAAAATAGGACTTTATTCCTGAGTTTGAAAAATGATACATTTAAGGAAATAATTAAAAACTTAAACAAAACCATTCCTGGGTGGAAGAAATCCAGAGTTTCATATGGCTAGTTCCATAAAAACATAATTAAAAGCCATTTACAGCACAGACTGTAATCTCTTCCTTTCTTGGGACTGAGAGTAGCGAGGCTTCCTTCCTTGCATACAAAGCCACACAGGTTAAATGACAACCTGGCTTCCTTCCCTGTCTGGGTTCACCCCTGAGTCACCCTGATGGGCAATTGTGCACATAATATAAGGTTAATTAGTTAAAGACTGACTAAAATAAATTTCTTAAAGTGAAAAAAAAAGCCAAGAAGAAGCCTTCTGGTTCATACAGGAAGGAAAAAAGAACAATTGTCCCAAATGGAAAGATTCAGGATGCTGAAGACAAGGAAAGATGTAATGGGGACACGCACTGGGCTTGTCTTGGCTTGTGGGTCAGAATTCATGGTTCTTAGCTTTGCCATTAATGTCATCACCCTGGGTAAGCCATTTAATCAATGCAGCTCTGAAAAGAAGTCTATTAATAAAGTGTCTCTAGCCCTCATAGGGTTTTAAATTTTTCATTATGGTAATTTTCAAACATATGCACAAGTAGAATAGTAGCATGAATGCCTACCCAGAATCTATCAGCACCACTACTTTTTATTTCATCTCCCCCCCAAACACACACACTGAGAAACTGCCTGTGAAGCTAATCCCAGACAACATGTCATTCCACCCACAAGCATTTTATTGTCACTAGGATATTTTTGAGATAAAAGAGAACCCAAGTATGCAAGCATTTGAGAGACAGATCAAGGAAAAAGAAAATAAGGCTCAAATGACTTTGCATGGTGCTCAAATTTAGTTCTAAATGCTGATTCATGTGAATCAGAGAACTTCTATTTTGTTTTAAATTTATTTATTTGTTTTCTTCCATCACTGTTGAGTTTCATACAGTATTTGAGTTCTTCCCTCAGGCATAGTCCCCAAAGATCTCCCAAAGAATTTCTTTTAAGGCAAAAGTATTGTGATATAGAGAGCAGTGATCCTAGATGAGAAAAGTGATGGTTTCAGATTCCTGGTGGTGTTAAGCCAGCCCCTTAACTCCCACCCCTAGAGCAGAAGTGCACAAGGATGACACCTCATAGTTGTCACAGTCCTCACAACCTGTATATAAAACACAGAGCGTGACAGCAAGGGCTGAGGCCATTGTCCAGAATTCCAGAGCAGAAGAGAAGGGACCTCCAGTCCTTCAGGCTACAGAGAGGGAAATGATCCTTGGAGACTTGCTGCTGATCTTGAAGACGTACCCAACCAAGATGCCAATGTCTCAGAAGAACGAGAAAGGGAATCTCAAAAGCAATCAGTATTGTCCTCTTTCTCATATGTGAAGAAAGGATTGGAACCAGTGATTAAGAGCCTTGTCAAAATCTTCTTTCTCCTAGAGCCCTGGCTCCAAACTCCAGAGACATCGCACGTAGGACTTGCAGCTGAGGAAGCTAACAATACAGCAGTTTTCTGGCTGACATTAATGAAAGAAGGGAAGCGTCTCTCAACCCTTTCACCTTTATTTTCATATAAACCTAAAGGGGTCGTGACAAAGCAGTGAAGGACAGACAAGGGGGACTCCTGGCTTCAGTTCTAAGCAAGACAGTTCACTACTCTTATGCGGCCACTATCCCAAGCACACAGTTGATCAGAGGCCCAAATAACAGGATACTCTGAACCCTGACACAGGCTTGCATCAGTGAAGTGAACACACCACTACATTTCTGTCCTTAACACCCCACTCCTTGAAGTCACCAGCTGATCATATAGAGAGAGGAAAAAAAAAAAAACTTCTCTAAAGAACAGAGAAAGATGCTACATGGAAAATTCAAGGACTTAAATGACTGAAAAATACAAGCCAGTTCTCAGCTCTGCTACAGAGGGACAATGTGTCAACTAAAGGGATGGTCCTCTGAGAGGTGTGGCCCCAAAGTACACCATGCAGCAGCTTGGGGACTGCAACCCAGCCTGGGAAAGGAGCCTGCAGAAACGGCTGAACACCCCGAACATCTGTAGGAAGTGACTTCAGTCTTCTACTTCCCTTCATCCACCCCCCTGCCCCATCCCCCAAAAGGAGTTTTAACACATTATTACCACTGAAGTCCTAAGGATTTGGTGACTCACCAGGCTCACACATGGTTCCAATGAGCCCTTGACCATTACATGGTAGGGGAGCAGGAAAAACAAATGAAAGCAGTTGTAATTCGGCAGCACCGCAGCCCAGACCTGCCAGACAAAAGGGATTGCAGGCATGTTCCCAAATTCGCTCAGGCACCTGACATGCAAAAGCTATTTTTAATCGCTGGATTTATTTCTTTCCTACCCCTCCACCATCCTCCACCTCAGCAAATGTTTCGAAGTCAGAGCAAAACCCAAATCAATTCCAGGTGTTCAGGGAAACCCAGGGAGGCTTTTCCGCTCCAGGATCTGAGCCAGAAAGCAGAAGTGCCCCGTGGGTCCTGCAGCTACATTTGCTTGTTCTTTCCTAACAACAGTTCAAATCTCCCACCCTAAACACTGTGCAAATGGCCTGAAAGGAAAGAGTTGAATGAATGGGCCTTGCTGGAAAGACTCCTAAACACCCCTCTTTTCTAGCGGCCTGGCCGTCCAAGGATGGTATGTGAGGTAGGCCCCGAGGAGCACTGGCGGGGAGCATTCCTTCATTCTCTGGGATTCTCTGCCCGTCTGGCCAATTAAATTAAGTCTGTCTGAAAATGCCAAAAGCCAAATACACTGTAGGCGCTCATTAAGTGACTCGAACTGAACTGAAACGCGTCTTGTAAAATAAAAAAAATTATTAACAATTCTACAAATTTATTTCCTAACGCTTTGAAAGATAGCAAGGAGAAGGACTGGCAACTCCCCCAAGTACAACTAAGAAACTAAGAAAAATGAGTGCAAAAATCAAGTTCTGAGACATCCCCTGAATCTTGGCTCTCTGTTCATGCCTTTCTTTCCTATCGTGCATCCTCTATTCTTTTTCATAACAATAAAAAATATATGTTTTGCTATGGCAACACCTAATACCTTACATGATCCAGTGAACCTATGATGCTCATCAGCTTTGAACACTTGCTAAGAAACCTATCTTTGAATACTTAGCACTAGAAAGATCTTAGTATTCACAAGGCAAACAACACAAGTGTCCATTTGTGATCAAATCTCCCTCTTTTATTCATTTGGAATTTGCCAAAACCCAAATTGCATTTTACCCTTATCACTTATTGTCTTTAAGTGCAAGTCACTCTCACAATATGAAAGAATGTTGTACTTACTGAGATTAGGATTCCCACAAGCAGACACCAAAAGAAAGTAGTACTTTAAAGAATAAAGTTCTTAAATAATCTTGAAACCCATCTACAGAGTGCTTCACATTTCAAATCCCTACATACAGAGATGATTCCACTTGGACCTGACCCTCATCCATCTTTCCAGGTCCTGAATCTTTTTGTCACTAAAATCATGGAACCACAGTTGCCATAAGTCCATGCAACCCCACAGCTTTGCACAGAGGCAAGGAGAGCCTATCGGTTCTCCTCCATCTCACTGCAAAGTGAGGGCAAACACCTGCCCTCAACTACCCGCTTTCAACTACCTGGATCATGTCCCAAGGCTTTGGTAGCAACACAGCCTGGGCAAGCAGACTTAAGAGGAATATGGAGAGGCTTCTCACATCCCACATTTTGCTCCCTCCCAGCTCGCACTACTTCTATTTTATCGTTCAATCTTTGATGCCTCGATCTCTGAGCCTCAAGAGGCAGGCTATAATTAGGCTTCATCTATTTTAACTTCATCTGATGTCTATCTACCACCATGAATAGAATTCCACATTGTAGACAATCGTCTCCTATGATGATCCCAGAAACACTCAGGCTGTAGTGTTTTTGCTATCCTATAGGTGAGAAAACTGAGGCTCAGGAAGTGTTACTTAAGTGACTTAACCAAGATGATCAAGGCAGGCAAGTGTTATAACCACAAACTCACACCCAGCTCTTCAGACACTAAATAAAGCCAGCTGCCACTAACAGCGTTAAAAGCAGAGATGACGGACACAAACGCTTTTCTTTTCATTTTCTTCATCATTTTATCTACAGAGCCAGATCTTTCTGGCGAAGGGAAGCACCTTGATCTCTGGGACCCTGCAGACGGGAGCAGCAAACACAGAGGTCAGGCACAGGCTGGTCTCGCCCAGACCCATGTGCTGGGTCCAGGATCCATGCAGCACTTGTTCTGGGGGTCGGGAGACAGGACAGGCATGGAAGGGGGCACCAGGGGATCACCAGGAAGGATAGGTTGTTCAAGGTGGAGACTGAGGCGTTTTCTCCATGGGCAAAGGAAAAAATCTCGGCAAACAAATGGAGTGGAGTCCGTTTATTTAGGCTGGACGAGGTAAAGTTTTTCTACACTTTTGAACTGTTTGTTCAAGGCCTGCCTCTCCCTCCCACGCAGGAAACAAACACAGAGACAGGCCTCTTCAAGCAAGGGCTCCAGGGGCTCAACGCAAACCAGGAGAAAAGCAGAAGGAAGAGGGGCTTGAAGGAAACGAGGGAGGAGAAGTCCCAGGCCGCGTCCAAAGGGAGGAGCTGTGGAAGGAGCTGGTGAGAAGGAAGTGAAGGCATGGGAAGGAGAAGGCTGAGGGAAAGAAAGGAGAAGGCAGAGGAAGAGAATACTGGAAATATTTAAACCAAAATAACTGGACAGACAACCGAGTGGAAGCTGGGCCGAGAAGGGCCAACAACTTACTCCCAATTAATGATCTTCAGAAAGCAGCATTTTTCCATAAATTTTGAAAGGAAATTCTCTCTCAACTTTCATATTTATTTATACATTATATAAATACATTTTTAACCAAAAAAGGAGTGTTTTTTCCAATGGGGGAAAAAAAAAGCCCTGTTTGAGATGAAAGTCCAATCTTCAAAAACCCTAAGAGGAAGCTGGGACCCCACACGGCTTAGTGCTACAGAAAGAAAAACAGAGTGGACATTCTTCCTGTGTTCTAAGGCTTTTTTATGCAGATGTGTTTTTCTTCTAATAAATAAATCTGGACCGAGAAGGAAAAAGCACCTCATACACATTCATACTGTACGACTGTCTGTCTGTCTTCCACCCAGGGAAGGAAGAGTGAAGTCCACATTCCCAGTCCACAGGCAGATTTCCACTTGCCAAAGGCACGCACTGAAGCAAAACATCACACATGCAGAGTGGCCTGGCTCTCCAGACGACTCCCTGCTCATGAGTTAATAACTATCGGAGGTGCCAGCACTGCCTGAGAGCCACCATGTCCCAGGAAGGTGGGCAGCATCCTTTCACACACGTTCCACTTATGGCACTCTCATTTGCTCCTTTACTTTTTTTAGTGCCAATCAATTATGTCACTCAAGGATGACTACATATATATATATATACTTTTTTTTAAATGATTCTACCCTGGAGTTAAAATCTCTTTCTTGTGAGTTCTAGCCCCTGGCGCTAATCCCCTTGGTGGAAGTTGCCTGGTACAAGTTTCCTTCTCATCTACCACCTTTTCAACTGCTTTACTCACGTCCTCTGTCATTACTTCTGTCCAGGTTTTTTTAATGCTTTGGTTCCTTCTTTCATTTACAATGCAGGGCTTGGACTGACTCCTCCTCACTCCCACCCAAGCGTACAGAGAATCACTTGTGCTCCCAAAAAGTGTCAGAAACACCACACTTCTCAGGAGTCAGATGAGAACACCAAGAGGACTATTTTACTCCAGACACTTCCTGGGGTGCATAGCAACACTGATTTTTCTACAGATACTCTCCAAAAGCCACTCAGCGCTTACCACTGTCAGAGTTTCTCCATAGACACTAATGCTGAGCTGGTCCTGCTCCAGTTGACTGAATTTTATTAACCTCAATGTAGAACTTTACATTCATTCATATTAAATTTCACCTTGTTTATTCTGATCCGTGTTTCCATGTGTACAGATCTCTTTTTTACTGCACGAATCTGTCCTCATTCTGTAAGCTTAGCACCATCTGCAACTGACCAAGTGTGCTTTCTGCAGCCTTCTCTAATCTCTAATCTGAGCCCCTGATAAAAACGTTGAAAAGGCAGTGACCCAGCATTGAGTCTCATAACACCAGACACCATGCATCACTCTGACATCTACATATTAATCACGACCCTCTGGGTATAGTTACTCAAGCAGTTACAAATCCTCCTGAACCCTACAATCATTGGATCCATAGATCCTCATTTTGACTACAGACACATCAATGGAAAAACCCAGACAAAAACTGTACCGTAGTCAAAATACGAGACACTAATGTATCTCAGCGTGGAACCAGTCTTCCCTCAGAGATTACCACTAAGCTACAAATGCAAAGGCACTGGGGAAGATGGAAGGGCTGGGGTTCAGTTCTCTGCACAAGAAGAAAAAGACTGAGACAGAGCCATGGAAGGAGGAGACAGTCTAGCAAGTGAACAACAGTCTCTTCGTTTCCAGAAAACAATGGGCAGTTAGAGAACAATGGCTACAGACAAGTCTTGGTCTATTTATATCTGCCACTGTTAGACCCAGACAGGAGGAACTGGAAGTCTGCCCTGCATACACAGCTCCAACTGGACCCAAGCTGGGAGGAAGATGAGGTCACCAAAATGCTGCCTGCTTAGGAACAGGATCTTTTCACTGGCTTCATTTCTTCTTAGCCTAAAGGATCTTTTTAGCCAACTGAAGAAGTATGCTTGCCTACTGCGAAAACACAGCCACCCCTGAGAAAAGACAGAGCAGAAATGTAAGCGCTGCTTAGTCCAAAGCAATTAAGGGCTCTCTCTCCAGAGGTCAAAGGAAGGTGGAGAGGTCCAGAGAAAACTAACTAGCAGATAGAAGTCTGCCTGTGGTTGCCGAAAGAGCAGTCCTATTAGGTCTGTAGCACAAGGTTTGGAGCATCATAAAAGCATTTCCACAGGAAAGCTCCTGTCTCACTTCTGTAAAATGGGCACCAGGAGCTGAAATTCAGACAGGAAGCTCTCTGCCATCCCTTTAGTTTAGCCCCTTTCAACAGTTTCTTTTTTTTTCCCCCTGGCACTTTTACCTTTTGTTCTTAATATCACATTGGAGTAATGATCAATTTTCACCATCCCCAAGCTTTTGACTAAAATTCTTAGTCCTCCTACTGGTTTACCAAAGAGGGCCGGCATGTCACCTAAGCTGTGACCGTCACCCACCCAATGATGAGCAGATGGGCCAGAGGAAGTGTGGTCTACTACGTGTCTTCAGTGGGAGTCTCCACCGACAGCCATCAGCATTAACAGGCACCCCAAAGATCAGCAACTGCATCCCTGGATTCACTTCAATGTAAAAGTCAAGAGTCCCAAGTGGTAGCAGGAACTTCTCAAAGGCAAGAAATGTGATACTTAAGACAGAAAGTCTCTGAGGAGTGACTTCAGCTTCCCACTCATGCCTACCAGCTCCCCCTACCAACTTCCCTCCTTGCTTCTGGAACACTCAGTAGGTAGAAAGGAACTGAAACTGGAGCATTTTCCTCCTCTTCATTTAAACAGATTAGGGTGCTTCATGGAAAAGATCCCCAATAATGCCACTACATTCAAAGGATCCCAGGAAAGCAATTAAGTGGTTTATCATTTAAAAACTTAAGCACCAAGTAGTCAAGTGCTGGACCAAGGTTGGGGCCAACACAAACAGAGAATGGTTAAAAGTGAAGTCTAGTGTTCTTTCCTCACCCCCATCTGTCCCCTGACTGAGAAGGGCATGAGTCAAGATGTGCAGGGTGCAAACTGTAAGGGGAGCTAATGAACTTGAATTACAAGAGAACCACAGTAACATGTATAAGGCCACGATAGGCTAGCTAGTACTCCTGAGCGGTTTTTGCTCTAAACAGATGGCAAAGACTGAATCCATATGGAACATCTAATCACCTATAATACACCAAACTGAAGATCTAAGAAGGTGCACAGTCCACCTATTCGTCAAAAACTCTGCCTTGATTTCTCCCCACCCCCTGCTTCCAAGAGGCCCTTCTTCAGCTCCAAGGGCCCTGCAGAGGGGTCCCAGTGTCACTCAAGACATCCAGGTGGGAGCCACATGGCAGGGGTGGGGAGCAGGCAGAGAGACACACACCCCACCCTGAGGAAGGCTGACATCAGAGAAATGCCAAACTTCCCACCCATAGTGCATTTGGCAGGCACATGAGGCAGCTCCTCTTGACCTAGCCCAGTCTTCAAAAATGTTACATGCCAGCGCCATGCATTGCCCTAACATGGGCCATCTGGACTTGACTCTATCAGGCACTACGGTTCACCAATCCCAAAACAAAAGCCCCACTCGGGTTTGTAAATTCAAATGCATGTCCCTAATGAGAAATCAGAAATTCTGCTGCTTTGAGACACTTGTACAATAGTTTCCAAGTCCCAGCTCAATTTTTTTGGGCTAAGGAGAAACTCGGGACCCAGAAAAAGAGATTTTTTACTCTCCCTAAAACAGCAGGCTCATCACCAGTAACCCTATCATCAAAAACTACTCGTAGGTTTGTTTAGACCTACCTAACCTATCATTAGGTTCCAGCTTTTTTATGGTTTTAGTCAATAACCTTTACCCAACAACCTCCACTTGTGTGTTCACACTTTTGCTGGGCTCTGCTCTTCCATCTCCCCTTCAAGATGGCTACATGGTGCAGAAAGCCTCATCGGGACCAAAAGGCAGGACAGAGGAATTTACAGAATTTGCTATAAAATTTTAACAACTCCTTCGAGGAGTGCTCGCCTTCCTGGCAACCTGACATAATTATAAGATGAATGAAAAGTTAGCTGCTCGTAGAGAGGAGGGAAAGTGGAGCGCTCACGGGTCCCAGATCCTAAACTATTCCTGGAAGACAGAACTGAGAGGACCCTAGATTCTGAAGTCATCTAATTCAGGTTCTTTCCCTTATTAATGGAGAAAATGAAGCTCAGGGAGGTGACATTAACTTGCCCTTGGTCACATGGTTACTAATTCTAGACCTCTTGACTCCTTGTCCAGTACTTTTTTTTTCCTCTACACCACTGCTATTTATTTATAGCAATGGATTGGGAGGGAGGTGTCCCTCGTATCTTCACTACCACCAAGTCGTGGTTCGTCATTCTGGACAAACACTACTCCTGCCCAAGATCCTAAGAACCACAGAGGAACAACACTGCTAAAGAACTAATGAACATGACATGGAATTTTACAGACTGTAAAAAAATAGGAAAGATGTTGACAGTGACTCCAATTAAATACAGAGATTATAAAGCAAGTTGTCTTCAACTCCTGACTTCAACTGCAAGACACTGCTATCTGTAAAAGCTTTGAAACTTAACTGTGCTATTCCTAGTGTTCCAGAAAAAGTGAAGACAGCAGCTAATTTCAGTGATCTAGGGACACCTTTAACTATAAAAGCATTGAAAGCAGAATAGAACATTATCGTGGTGTCGCTCAAAGGTTCTAGAACATTAACAATTCCAGTAGGCTGGCATTCCAAAAAGGCTAACAGAATTGTAATGATAAGAGTCGAGGGGATACACAGACCCTACTGACAAAACAGAACATACCATCGGAGGCACTGGCCTGTGAGTTGAACTTCATGCATCATGTTAATGAGGTCATATAGGTCTCTTTCATGAATGCAATGGCCTGAAGCAATACAAGCAGTTCTGAAAGCAAATGCACTTAGATGGTAGGGAGCTCTGGGGTCAAGGACAGACACACCTAGCAGTGATCTCTTTTAGCTCCACACATTTTTTCCCCCTCTCCCTTCATCATGGGCCTCTCCTAATGGCCCCAACCACCCAGACACAGACATCCCACAATCCCACTGCTGCCCCGGAGTCTCGCCCACTCTGGCCCAGAGCAGACAGCATCCGATGCCTCTCCCCTTGGCAAACCCAAGAGGCTGAGAAGTCGCCAGGCTGACCCAGTCTCCAAATCAATGGGCAGAACGTCCAATGGATAGAAAGCAGAGAAAGAGTGATCAATGCAAGTAGAGGGAGGGAGCAAAAGCCACTCTCCATCTGCTTGTGTCAGGTGGGAAAGGGAGAGACTGGGATGCGCAGCCCTCATCCGTTGCTAATAAATGACTCTGCCTCATCAGGAAGCCATTAAGAAATTGCAGCCACAGCCCCAAGCTCCCAGCCTGAATGGTCTGCATGCAGCTGGTGAAAGCACTCATTATCTCTGCCCAGATGCACAGCAGCACATTACACAGTGCAGCTTCACCAGAAAGCCACTGAAGGAGAGCAGGAGAACAACTGAGGAGGAAGCAGGGACCAACCTTCGGGGTGGTCAGTCCCTCCAGGTAGCAGGGCAGAGCATTAGGGAGGATAGGGGAGGTCCCCTTCCACAGGCCCTGCTGGACAGCACCAGCATTCTCTAATGGACAAGTGCCACTGGCTGCTAGTGGGCATGAGGTTCCTTGGGAGTGGTGAAAATGGTCTGAACACCTGTGAGATGCCACAACTCAATGACTATACTAAAATCCTCTGAATTACACCTCAAAGAGTTCATTTTTGTGATATGAATGGTACCTCCATTTGAAAAACATTACTTTTAATCTTCTAAAGAAGGAGCCAGTGAATCAGCTGCCACAGGTGGAGCAAAGAGGATTCCTGGGTGGGTGACATGAGGCCTTCAGCTGAGTTCCCTTCCGTGGGGTTATACATCAGGACACACAGCGGCACAGTCACAACTAGTGAGGAGCTCACAGGTGCCAAGAAACAAGGTTTTGCAAAGGACACAGTGATGTGGCTGAGTTCTGGAAACATTAGGGAAGGGGTAAGGGAGAGCCTACTGATGTCCTCAGTGTAGGGGCAAGAGAAAGCCGAAGGTCAAGATAGAGAGAACAACTCCAGTGTGTCAGATGGTGGCACTGGCGACTGGAAGGACTTGAGAGGAGCGCACCTCCACGCCCAGAGGTGGCGCATGGGCTCCAGTAATCAGAAACACCTCAGTGGGAATGGCCGGGTACAGTCCATCCAGGTCAGTCACCTAAGCAACATACTTCCTGGTCACTCCCTGAGGACTAAGAAGGCCACAGACACTGGAGACAATTTCCTAACCCCAGATGTCTCCAGAAGATGCTGCCCAAGCACTTATCTCTCTGTATCTTTCTATTTCTGTGTATAAGACTTCCAGGAGATTTTTCATCAGACCTGGCTCTTTCTGGAGGTTACTTTGCTGACCCCTGGCAGGAGATAAAGACAGAACAGATAGAAGAGGCAAGTCACCGGGCCAAATTCACTAGAAAGGAACTGAAAAAAAGGTGCAGTCATAGCATTGAGACCAAACGAGATCTTTTTGGAAAATTCTTCTCCAAGAGGAATCATGAGTGTTGTCCCCTGGAATGCTCCACAGCAGCTGGGATTGGTTCTCTGGCCCTGACTCAGATTGAGTAAGGCTCCACCCTCAGATGAGTAAATAAACTGACCCATGGAATGGAGAGGGGAAGAGTGAGTGGAGGAAAGAAAGGGAGTAGGAGACAGGACAGGGAACTGGGCAAAGCAAGTGCAGACTCTGGAGCGAGGAACACACACACATGAAATTTCAGTTCATTCCAGAGACAGGTGGTGTGGCAGAATTCAGGGAATAATTGAATTGAGTCTTACACACAACTCCAGTTGGGTTACATCCCTGCCTTGGCGACTGCTCATTGCTGCTTTATAATATACTGAATTAGTCACTGGATTAGCAAGCACATTTACACATACTGGCGTGCAGCTGTTTAAAGACACAGGATCCCCTTTTCTAGATGCCAAAGTCTGGTTGTAAATCAACCATTGCAATTGGCAACTGGCACACTCTAGAGATAGAGGGCCCCTATAGATGTCTCACGTCAGGGACTCTATTAGAACTGGAAAGACTTAACATGTGTTTTGCTTGGGAGTCAAAGGTTTTTTTCAGTGCCCCAGGCTAATCTTCAGGAAGTTGCCAAATGGATGCATCAGCCCAGATCTTCTCAGCTCAAGTACAAGGAAGGAAGCCTGGCTTAGGGATTGAGCACCGTATAATGTAAGTCCTACCCCTGACTTGTTACCTCCCTGTTCAGGAGGGAAACAGGGGAATAGAGTTTTCCTCCTGAACCTGAGGTCATCTTTCAGAAAGGAAAAGTATTCTAGGGCAAAGAGGAGACCCCGTTGTGAATATAACAGTTCTATATCCTGTCAGTGGCAATTTCAAGAAATGCTTCATGGACAATGGCAAGGGTCAGGTCGGAAAATAATGTTTCAGAATTCGAAACATGACCTAAGCCCTAACTCAACTTTGGTAAGGCTGCGTGAGAGGAAGAAAATATTGTAACTGGCCACAGGGACGGCTCTGGCCCACTTGGTTATGGGGGTGTCAAGTGGAAAATTTTCTGTAACCAGGTTAACAGCAACCACATCTTTAACAACCACTGAAGTAATAACAGCACCGTCAGCAATGAACACTTATTACAAAATAAATAGCATAAGAGAAAATAATAAAATATCATTTATTGCATCCCATGGAGAGAAAAAGTTTTATAGGAGTTATTTCAAAGTTTCCAACAGCCCCAAAAGCACTGTATTATCATCTCCTTGCAAGGGTCAGAAAAGCAAGTCGTAGGGATGTTAACTAATTTGCCTAAGACAAGTTAGCAAGTAGATATCCTAAATTCTAAGCCAGGACACCCTCCCACCCAATGCCTGCTCTTGGGTCCCAGCATGCTTGCATCAGGGACATAATGATAACCACCATAGTAAGAGAACCAAGATTACTTTCCGTGGAGCAACTAAAATGCAAATCCTTTCCCTTTGACTAGCAGTTTCATCTACCAAACAGGAAAAGGAAGATTTATTACAACAATAACATGATGCTAAGAAACATGGGCATAAACAAATCCACCCAATAAATGCAAGTACAAAAAAGTGAATTGCACTTGTGCTCCTAGAACAGGAATCTTGAGATCTGCACACAGAAAGGTGACTAGGTATTGTAGGAAGAGTTCAGTATATTTCTTGCACTACTTTCTGGAAATTCAAATGTCCATTCTCTGGAACTGAATCTGGCTACAAAAACAATGAAAATATTCTTTTCTTACAAAACAAAGCCGTTGGAGGCAACCAGAGCTTGACTCATCTTCGCTCTTCACTGGGTGCTAGAAAGCAGACCCTGCTCCTGAAGGCCTTGAGAGGCCAACGTCAAGTCACCAAGGCCCCAATCTCATTTTAAAACACTCAGTCAGTATTTCATCTATCCAGCACCCCAAAGCTTTGGAGACTGTGCAGTCAGCCTGGAATTCTTCATTTCAGCCTATCCAAAAGAAGACTCTGAATAAGAGCACAGAAAAGTCACAGAATTGTCTTATGAAAAGTTCTTAGAAATCCAGAAATAAATATAAACCTTACTTTTTAACAAAATCTGACTGAATCAGAGGTTAACTGCAGGAAGAGGTTAACTGCTTCATTAATGTGATTATTTCCCCACAAACATCCCTGTAGCATAAAGAACCTCAAGGCCTAGACTTGTGCCTCTGAATATCCCCTTTTCAGCAGAATTCTCAATACAGGTGGAGATCTTCCTTCATTACCTCATTTCCCAGTCAGGGAAGTAGGGGTCATGGCACCAATTTCGTATGCAAGTTTAGTCATTCGAGTCAGCCCATGTTCATCTGGCCATTTTGAATTTGAAAATTCATGATGGAAATGACATATACCATATATATTTGACTTTCTACTGAACATCCCAGTGGCAGATATTTCTAGATAAACCGAAAGCTTTCTTACTTCCCCAGATAATAAGAAAACATAAAAACAAAGCACACTACAGGATATTCTATCAGTCAAAGCTTCTCCTGGGCTGACGTAAGCCCATTTTCTCTCCAGAGTCTACCTTGGTAGGATTGTAATTAGGAAGACTGAAGCTCAAATTTGTGACTCAAAAGCCTATGGCCAGAGGCAGGAACGGTGGTGTGTGCCTGTAAACCACAGCCTATAGAGCGCGCAGCTGGGACTGGGGATTTGGGCTGGAGTCCCGCTGGAGTCCCGCCTGGGGCAACATAGCGAGACCTAGTTCCAAAAAAAAAAAAAAAATAGCTGGGTGTGGTGGTGCGCGCCTGTAATCCCAGTTACCTGGAAAGCTGAGGCTGGAGATTGCTTGAGTCTGTGGTACCCCAGGCAAGGTGAGCCTGCGGTTCCACAGGCAAAAATAGGGAGACTTCGTCTCAAAAAAAAAAAAAAAAAGCCTACGGCATTGGGCACATTATCTGAGTCTTTTTAAGCCTCAATTTCTTATCTTTAAAATGAAGCCTTTGCTTCAACTTCACAGTGCCATCTGAAGACTGCCATTATTTGCATCAAGCACCCTGTCAGTCACATGGCACATAGTAGGTCTCTCTAGTTTCATTTCTTTCTTCTCTGAAAGGAATCAGGTTCTGTATAGAGACTAAAAGCAAGCAGGTGTCAGAGGAATGTTTCCTTAAGAAGCAAGGAAGGTGTAGGATTGTGAACTCTTGATCAGGGAAATCAAGGATGCATTTCCTGTATACACACATGAGTCATTGTTATCCTATCTCCCTTGACTTAATAACATTCCTTGCATCATCAATGACTCTGGATTGCTTTCTAAAGGTGAGCTCGTTCACACTTACACTCTCTCCTGCTGAAAGGCAGCTGATTCACTAGGAGTGCCTGCCATTGGGAAGAACACAGCTGTGGCTATAGACTGGCAGCTCAGAGTAAAAACAGACTCAGGTTTCTGATGCTCAAGCAGACAATGAAAGGGAAACTGATGGCCATGGAATATACAGGTGAACCTGTCCTGCTGTCACAGAGGAAATATTTAAACTAGGAAAGGGTAAAACGGACTCCTTAGCTCTACTTACTAATGGAGGGCGTGAATCCAAAGTTCAGTTCCAAAATTAATTTTCCAAGCAAGCATTAAAGCTATGCCTAGATTAAAAAATGCTAAGCATAAAACTATTATTTCCATTTTTGCTGCAATCATTTGTTTCTCTTCCCCACCTCCTCTTCTCCAGTAACCCAGCACCCAAGCGTGTTTCTAGCTACTTTAGATTTATATTCACTCCTAAGCAAACAGCATTGTGTCAAGTGGGTTCTTCTCAGTGCACCAACCTGTCATTTGGCCTTAAAATGTCCTGGCTTCCAGATGACCAAAACATGAAGGAGGGACTTACTTCACTGCTTTGGGACAACACACTACGGTGAGAGAATAATCTAAGAACTTTGTTAAGTTCCAAGTGTACATACTTAGTGCCCTCCCCTAATGGAAACTTAACGGGGGTGGGGGAGAAAGAGGGTTAATCCCTCAACTAAGACATTATTAAATCTTATATGCCATATGTCACTTGGGAACAATTCTTTCAAAACTCAAAGATTTGGGGGATCTATTTGTTCTTTTCCCTAGAACACACTTTTCATTACTTGAAGTTCCAGCTAGTTATTTAGCTAAACGGGAGCAGTAAGGTACAGAACACCAAACAATGTGGCGTATATTTCAACATCGGAAAAGCAGAGGTTGGACAGGTTCTTTTCAAACCCTTTAGAGTTTTGTTTTGTTTTTTTTTTTAAAGAGTGCATTTCTCAAAGTCCAAGATCAACCTATACCAGAGGGAAATTGCATATCAATCTAGTGACCTATGGGGTAATTCTTTTTTTTTTTGACTCCTTGAGAAGGAACTAACTTACCATACTATAAAGGCTGACCAGTGTCTTGGCATCATGGAAAGTTGTGATGTTTTCCCAGCTCCTAAGTCAGAGGATGATGGGTGCAATCAACACAAAGATCAATAATGGGCCAATTGACCAAATGCACAGGATCTAGTAAATACTTATAAAATATATAGAGGCAACTACTTCCAGAAAAAGAGAATAGCGTACTTTCTTGATGTGTCTGATCGCAAATGAATAAATGGCTACTGCTAGTATTATTGCTATTATTAATTAGCATTATTAAAGTGGCTATCCCATGTACACAAATGAAAGAACTACTTAAACTGTATGTAGTTAAATGGAAATGTCAGGGGATTTGGAGAAATTCATCTTCATGTTCTAACTTTGCCACTTGCTTACCATGTAAACTTAAACTTAGATCACTGGCCTGTAGGTTCCCCAAAATGTTGATAACTCCAAGGATTATCTTGAGGTGAAGTCACATAGTAACATATAAAATACCAGCAAATTATAATCAAGTACTAAGTGAATTGTTAACACACATACATGGAGATATCTAGCCTAAATATTTTTCCAAATTCAGCAAATATTAAATATTTTTGAAAATGTCAAATGCAGCAGACACAATTTTAGGTTTAGCCATTGCTGGGCTTGGATCTCTAACTCTTCCAAGGACCCATTGTATGACTTGGGCAAGTCACTTACTGTCTCAGTTTCTTCATCTGTGAAATGGGAAAGTACTTAGCTCTTAGGATAAAACATCGAAGCTCTTGGCAAATGAGTAAGTGAACACATTAGTGAGTTAGCCCATTAATAACTTAGCACCCTATAACTAACGAGCAAAAAAGACAAAAAGATGAATGTAAAAATAAATATTTTAAACAAACAAACAAACAAACAAAAAAAAGATGAATGGAAATGAGTAGAGTCTACCTAAGTTCCAGTAGGTAAATACTACCAAGCCCTAATAGCAGGTCCCTCTTGTTTTTCACCCATAACTGGCATGCTGATCTTAGGTCTATACTCCAAAGGAAAGGGTAACTGTGGCGGGCCTTTCTCAAAATGTAGAAATAACATCAAGAAAATGATTTTCAGATAACAACTGTGTGTAGGCGCTGCTCTCCCACTGCTGCAGGGACAGTGTCTGAGAAGCAAGGCAGCCTGGGCTTACCACACCTCAAAACATACTTGCAGTTTCCTGGACTGGTGGAGGAGGGGACTGAAGCAGGTGGTGTATCTTGTCTGCCCCAGGCAGTCTGCACCTATCAAAGGGTCGGCGGACCTGGGCCCTTCCTTCTGCACAAACAGGAGGCAGGGCTTTGGCTCACAAGTCTGTCAGGAAGAGACGCTGAGGTGGCTTTCAGCAGCCTGCTTTCCCTCTGCAGGCGGGACTGTTTATGTTTGGGGCAGAGCTGAGCAGGGCAGCTTGGATAAAATAAGCCTAGTGCTCAGACCACACGCTCAGCCCTGAGGATGCAGCTGGGGCTGGCTGCATCACCTACTGGACCCCCAACCTACATCTCCTTCCTCCACAGGAGCCGCCTTCCGCTGCAACTGTCTGTAGAGACTTATGGAAAAAAGGAAACTGCTTCATGGAGGGAGATCAAGAGGGAGGCGTGACTCCTGGTACAGGGGCACCCCTGAGACAATGTGCCCTGTTTCTCCAACTGTTCAGTAAGGCCAGTAACTGTCCCTAACATCCGTGAATGCTAACCCTGTAGTAACTGAGTGATAACAGCATGCAGGGGGTTAAGAGAAAAACACCTTCATGTTGTCTACCCCTTGAAGTGGGAGGGTCTATGCTCTGCAAGCCTTAACTATTTTACATGTTCCCTATAGTCATCAACTGTACTGGTCATATTCTCCAGGGAATTTATTTGACTAACAAAGAACATGAAGCTCAGAGAAATGAAATGACTTGCCCACAATCACACAAGTCAAAAAAGTCATGGCTCTAATTCAGGCTTCCTGATTCTCTAGTCAGTAATGCTCTGGGGGGCGGCCGGGGGGGCTGGGGGGGGGGAGATATACACACACTATTGATTCTGTGCACTATATTTTTTCCTACTGTGCTGACTGGCAGCCCTTTATCATTGACAAATCCTCATTACATTCCAGTTAGCACCAATTCTATAACAACACATGCCCAATGTAAAGAACTATCTTAAATCTTAGGCAAGAAATATCAAGTAGTTAAGAAAAATGTGCAACTGTTAAAATTATGAAAGTCATCACGTGGAATAAGTAAATTTCCTGTGATGGACTTTCTGAAGAGTATTTTACAATCATATTCAACATCACACTCAGATTTTAGACAGGAATGATAATGAATTCTCCTTATACAAAACTGTAATTACAAAAAAAGATCATTAGCTGACAGCAGGTATATAATACCTGGCACAAAGCAGAGGAACCTAAATACCAACCCGTGCAACTACAAACACTCCCCAAGTTTGAGAGTTCCCTTTTTTGACTGAGTGACTTTATTTTCCATTTGTCCTTCAAAATATGTACCTAATTGACTTTGTCTCTTCTCTGAGATTTTAACAACTAACATTCTGAGTGGGAGATAAAGTGTTGCTAAGAAAAAGAAAAAAACTAAAACCACTCCTTCTCAAGAGTTTATTCAGTAACACCACTCTATCCTTAAAATGTCCTTCCTTTCAAAAAATAAAATTATTCCTGAGATTCAAAATGCTCCTACATCGATCCTAGTCTCATCTTCCTTTGGCTTTCAACAATCAAGGCATTTAATTTCTTTATGCAAATTTTCTTTTGCTCCAACTTTCAGCATGAGTCCCATGCTATTCTCCATGTCTAAAATGACCCCTCCCTCTATCCTTCCTCCTTCAAATGCTTCTGCAATACACTCCTGTTCCCCCTGAAGCCAACCCATGAAATTGTTCTAGCTTAGGAGTGTTGGAAGAAAAGACCCAACAGTACAGAAAATACAATGAACTGTTGATGCACACATATTTCCATCAATTCAAACAATGGTCTTCTCCTACACTTTTAGCATGGAAACACCTGGAAAACAGGGACTATTTCCTCTGTTATCCTAACCAGCCACATACCCAGAAGAGACAGAAATATTCAGAAATGGTCGCCCAGAGTGGAAACAACAGGCCCCCATTCTGCTCCCTGCCACCTGAGACTGACGCTTGGTCCTTAGAACTCTTCCAGCGTCTATGACATAGCACTTAGATTCCTTTCTTCCTTTTATTTTTTCATTATGCCTCTTGTTCTTTCATGAATGCTTTCAAACCTTCTTCCTTTTTTTTTCTGTCATCATTCTTTTTTTTTTTTTTGAGCCAGAAAAGATGTTGCAATTGAACCCCCCATGCCCTTACTCCCTCCTAAGAATTGAGGCCTCAATTTTTACTTTTGTTTTTGTTTTTATCCACTTGAATGGCACAAAGAAACATTTTCCCCCATCCTTTTTGATGCCAACAGTCAAATTTCTCATCTTGGAGAAACACAAGAACAAAATAAAATAAAAATTTTAATTGTCTTCACTTGTGTAATGATGACATTTCCCTCTCGTTACCCTCTTGTAAAAAAAGTTCATCTTCGCACATACACATAAACCCAAAGAGAAAATCTACAGCTCCTCCGCAGAACCTTGCAATGTAAGGTTTCAAGCTACCAAGAGGTTTCAAATGCTTAAACTGAACTTGTTTGAGGTTGATCTTTAGTTGTTTCTCAGGCGCTGAGAAATATTACATTATGCGTCAGAAACAAATTTAAGAATGTAACTTATGGTTGGGGGAAAACCACACTGAACTTAAAATTGCTTCTAACTCTTAATCTGGTCCGGTTAGCTTACTTTACTAAACCTAAGATTACCAATTAAGAGTACATATATCAAAAAGAACATTGTTGCCCAAATTTAATGCCTACAGAGCATGACCTTCATTTGCTGAGAGAATTGCAAACTATGTTTATACCAGAACTATTGTTCTGGTATAATTATTAATAGCACCCGCTACACTCCAGGTTGGATAAATTATATGTTCTCCCTATCTACATGCAGCATCAAGATTTCAAATCCAATAGCCCTAAACTCTCCAAAACTATTTTGAGTGCTAAAACACATTCCGGAGCAATCTTCCGTAATTCTGACACCAAACCACAGGCTACTCAAAGGATAACTGATAACAGTTGGCAGAGCAAAGGAAGCACTCTGGAGTGTCCAGAGCAGGCTTGGACCCAGGCAGCAACTACTAGAAAGCACCTGGAACATATATAACAAAGTTGGCCCAATAATCAATCAATATTTATGACTCCAGAAGTAATATTTTGAGTGCGTCTGTAAGCACAGCTCCCTGCCAATGAAACAGCATCTATTGCAACCTACACCACAGACCAAATTCATTCTGTGTCTCCTTGGACACTACAAGCTACACAGTTAAAACAGAAAAGTAGCAATGATAAGTCTACAGAAAATAGACCAAATGGAAAGAGCTTACTTAGGCAACTTGGGAGAACATATAATACTCACCCTTTTAGAAAACAACTGCAAAAAGTAGCTACAAACACAGGACGGGTACAAATGAAAGATTTGGGGGTTGCCTGGTCGTCTCAACTCCCACTTAAGAGCGTGAGAGCTGGAAGCAAGGGGTGGGCCTAGGACACGGTGACTATGGAGGCAAATCCCATCAGAGGTGTCTTCTGAGTGGAAAAATGAGACCAGCATTTCATTGTAGAGCAGAAGAGCCAAGCATGGCGACCATGTTGTTCCTATACAAATTCTTCTCCATGATAACTTTCTGCACAAATAGGAGGCAAGGATGCTAATTATTTGGAGGCAATGCTCCACACAAGACAGTGACAGAGGATCTGACAGCTTGCCATGGACAAACAGCCAGGGTCTCTCTTTGCTACCCTCTTCACCATGGGTTGTGGAAGACTAGCAGGGCCTCAGGCAAAGTTCCAGGGAACTGCAAACTCATTCTCCCCCCAGCAGAAATAACTACATTGTGCCCTGAAATAGACATGAAAATACTAAATTTTAAGCAAAATAATAAAAAAGTTAATTTGCTGTGTAGACAGCAAATGCAGGTACCTACGGCCTCTAGGCAAGCCAGAAAATTACCCAGTAATTGCATTAAGAAAACAAAGTAGTTGCTGATCTATGTCTCTCTTCACCCAGATGGTTGAGTGAGATTATATACCGAGCAGTGTCTGTGATGAAAGAGGTAAATCAGCCAGATTCACAAGGCTCTGGGAAGGACATGACCTTGAAAGTAAACATAATCATGTCCCACCTGTGAGAGACCCCTGGAAAAACAAGATAACCCTGGTTCTCTGCTTGACCATCTGAGATGTGTGCTGCTGGAACTTTCAAGGGTCTCCCAAAAGCCATGCATCTGGCCTGCCAGACCAGGGCAGTCCCATCTCCAGCTCCAGGGAATGAATGCTAAGGATGGCCAGAGCCCCTGCGCCTTCTCAAGCCCCAAAGTTCCAGCGCTGCCTGCCCATAGCCCAACTTAACTTCCAGAGTTTCTGTGAATAACACTGTGCTTTAATTTTAGGTATAAATTGCCTGCAACAGCTCATCAGTTTTTAAGTTTCTAAGTATGGCTTGGGTCAAATTATGTATGTCTCCAAATATCATTTTCTTCTCTGAGAAATGGATGAAATAATACCTCACCCCACCTCCAAGTACAGGAGAACTGTGAACCCGATCACTTGAGCATGGAGAGTTTCCTCCATGAATGCCACCCTAGCCACGGTTACTCATTCCACAGACCAGAGAAAGGGTGTGTAATTACACTGGAGATAGCCACTGCAAAGTTATCTGTGCTCTCTGAGAGAAAGAACTTCATTTTCCTGAAAAATCCTGAACTACACTAACCAGTTGTTGGTTTTGCAGGCAATTTTGATGGAGCCCAGAGCAGGCCTAGCTCTAAAAAGTTGACCACTGACTGGAATCTCCGTTAAGGAAGGGATCCTCCTAGAGGGTGGTCTGGTCTCTTTAAGAAAGAAAAAAAGTTACACAGGAAAAAAAAAAAATACCCAGCAATACAAACCAACCAAAAATGCCAGGAATGCAAGCTCTGCCAACCAAATAAATAAATAAAATGTGAGATACTTTATAATAACTGGACATGATGTGATTCTCAACTATGCATAACTGAAAAACTCTGCTTTTCCATCAGTCCTACAAATGTCTTCTCAGTCCCAAGTCTTGGTGACCTTCTTGATCGGAGGTAGTGCTGACAGCCTTCATCACCCCAAGTGAGCGACCCACCCTGTGTCTTCCATTGTGACAGTCGTGGCCTGAGGATACCAACACTGATTACACCCTGGTTCACACAGCTAGCCTCCTGGGCTCAGGGAGTCTCTTGGGCTTGACATCTCAGCTAAGCAGGTGAAAATGTTCTTTCTCTCCTTCTCCACAAACATGAGATGAAGGCCCCTGTGAAACATATCAAGGGCCCCTGAAAAGTCCATACAGTTGAGGGTCATTTTCTGCTGACTTGTTTTCCAGTTACCACTAATTAGAATTTATTATGGATTAGGCAGTTTTAAGAATCTGCACACATGAATAAATTTAATTCTCATATCGATCCTTGAGGTACAACTATTACATTCATTTCAGTGATACAGAAGCTGTAGCACAGAGGCATTAAGTAAGTCATCTGTCCCAAGTTAACACAGCTAGTAAGTGACAGGGTTGGGATTCAAACCCAGACAGGCCGGCTCCAGATTCCCCACTCTGAACTGCCAGCTCTTCAGTCACTAATGGAGAATGGTGGAAGCCCAGAAAGAGCCATCCCAGTAGTCCAGGCAGCGCTGCCCTTTTTCTTGGCTATGCTGAAGAGACCAAGCCTGACCAAAAGTACTGGGCAAGAAACAATACTCCTTCCCTCTGTGCTCAGGGAAGAAGGGGCTGGTGCTGTTATTCCTATAGAAAGGGAAACATTCAGAATCACCACTCCTGTGCTTCTCTGGGCATAACGCTCACCTCACAAGGTGGAATAGGGAAGGAGAGAGAAAATTAAGCAGTTTGGGAATGTATTTGCTTTGGCACCAGCCACCGCCCCTTCTCAGCAAGCGCCACACCAGGAGGGAACTTCATAGATACTCAATGGCTTGGATTTCTAGTCCATTTGAGATCTGAGGATCTTGCAATTGTGCAGCACAATTAAAATGGTCTATCTCACTTTACAGAAGAAAAATACAATTCCAATGTTATTAAAAAATATATGATAATTTGATGTTTAAACTGTCAAAAATCCTGTGAGGTCTCAATCTAGAATAAAAATGAAGGCTCTTACTCAGGTCCTGATCACATAAACAGGCCAATAACCCAGTTTACTTTCATCACTGGCACACAGGTAAGTGACTTATCTTCTCTGTGCCTCTACTTCCCTTTTGAGATATGGGTATAATATGCCACTGAACAGGCAGGAAAAAAAACTGGCTAAAACTAAATCAAAACTCTGCTTTGACCCCCTATTTCTCTACTGACTCTCTCTGGCTCTCATATTGGGTAGGTGGGGGAATTCTAATTATTTAAACCAGATAAGATCCCAAAGTTGTTATCTCCACACCGAAGAAACTACACAAGTCCGAAGAATCATTCTTACAAATATTTAAGTTACAGCTGTGGACACACAGTCACACTGTGAGAAGTTAAATTTTAAACACATGTCCTGTATGGTCTACTGGGCAAAGCAAATCCCCACTTAGCCGGTATCTGCACTTCTAAACAACAAAAACAGACAGGAAGATGATTCTTCCATACTTGCACCTGCAAGTTTAGGTCTCAACTGAAGTTTCTTTGCTGTACTCTTCAGAGGTAACTTGCAGTATTATTCAAAGCAACATATACTGAGAAGTGAGAAGCAGGGATTAACTTTACCAGTCACTGGCACCCAGATAGTAACTAACCTGCTCTGTGCTCTTATATACTGGACCGTTTTAACACTCAAATATATGCTTCTAAACATCGAGGGGTAGGGATGAGAGGGGAACCTAGACTTAGTTGGGACATTTTTTCATGTTTCTTACTTTATCTTCCCAAATATCAAGTCTCAAGTAAATGGCAGAAATTGGTCAGATGTCTTTGACCAGTTGTATGCCTTTTTTGAAAATGAGAAGCACCAAAGAGGTATTTACTATACCGGAGAATAACTACAGTACCAAGGCCTTGCTGTCTCCATTTTACAGATGGGGAAAAAAAGGGAAGTCACTTGCCCAGAATTAATTTTTACTGATAACCGAAATGACACCACCATTTATTTAAAATCCCTAATATTTAATGCTTATTGCCCCCCACCACCACCCAGAAAAAAACTGCTTCAGCTGTAACTGTGATCTAAAACATGTGTTGCCAGGGGCTCTTTTTCATCCCAACACACAAGACCCATTGTAGGTATGCAGACTGACATATCTCCATGATATTGCCCAGGCGACCAAATCTGTCTCTTCACCATAAACACACATATAAACAAGCCATTCTGAAGGAAAGGACCTATTAGTTGAGTTTACATCTTTTCTGGGAACTATCCTTTCACTTCTTTCATACATGGTTTGAATCAGTTGTAACTAACAGAATTTATTCTGACTTCTTTGAACCCCCCAAAGGGAACCATCCTAGCACCATCACTTCTAAACTGGTCTAAGTACCTAAAATGTACCCACCATTCCAGGTGATCTGAGCTCAGACCATGGTCCTCCTTGTGACAAGCTATGCCACCTCTGTGTAGTACCAGGGTAGAATGTTGGGGGTGGGGGGGAAGTCTGGGGGGCCAGGACTGACCAGAGTCTATCTGTTAACACCTCTGAAGGATCTTTCTCAGATCATCAGCTTGTTTTGTGTTGGAAGTTTAAGCAGATTAAGAAAGGGTTAAAATAAACAGCTAATTATGGCAAAGGCAAAGATGTACTAACCACAGAGAGCACCAGCTAAACTTATGGATAATCGAATCCAAGAGCGCAACGTAGCATTGCAATTCATTGTTTTCCATCACTCTCTAGCCTCTTTATATACCACTTCCAAAATCTTGCATCTGCAAAGACAGCTGGTATTTCCCTATCCCAAAAGACAGCATCTTTCTCTCCAAACTGCATTTATTCCAAGAATTCTGGGGATCCAGTTTCCAGTGAACTGCTTGCACTAAATTCTGTGTCTATTACATGAAGTTGTTTTCTTATACCTTCTAAACCACCAAGCAAAGTCACCTTTAGTGTTGGCATGTTTCCTCTCTTCGAACCAATCTTTGGTACCAGATGGACGGCAGTTTAGTAAGATGGGGAAAGCGAAGAGCCAGTATAAATGGAATGGGATGTTCATGAAGTTCATGTGGTAACTTAAGATTTCCCATCTCCTGATTCTCTTCCCTTCTCCTCACCCTAAACCCGGAAAAAAAAGGTGACAGACAGCAAAGGGACATGTGACAGAGAAGTTTAGGGAGGGAAGACATGTGAAAATGTGCTTCAAGGCCAGCCAGTTACAGCTTTGGGTTCTTAGTAAGCAGGTCCTCCATCCAGTACCTATTCTGGGCGATGTAAATGTAAAGTCGGGGGCTGATGCTCTCCATGGCAGTCCAGCCCGCCTACTATTAAGGAATAACGGTCAGAGGATTCTCTCTTTAGGAAAATTAAAACACACACACAGTATGGGGGTGCTGGACATTCTAGAAGCTTTTTCCATTACTTCAAAAACACAGCTGTGAAAATAAATACCCACCCCCCCCCCAACAAGGGTCTTGGCCTCCAACCATCATCCTCCTTGCCTCTACCTCAACCAGCTGCCACCAACATCCCTTCTTGGTCTGAAATACACAGTCTAAAAGGGAACACAGAAGAGGGGAGAGGGGACCCCAAGAGTTGGGCTGGGGGCGCCTCAGTAGTCACCACTCACCCGGGGAGGGGAAAAGCTCCAGATCGACTTTTTCTGTCTTGATGATGGTGAGAGTCGGTTTGAGATCGACGGCCGCCTTCATGGTGCCAGGAGGGGGGAGACAGACTGGATTATATAGCAAGTTTGCTGTTATTCTTGCTGTTTTCTTTTTAATGGGAACTAGGAAAAGGGGAAAGGGGACTGGGGGGGATCCGACTTTCTCGCCTCAAATCTCAAATTCTCGCTGACTTTCCTCGGCGCCCGGAAGGTGCGCGCCCGGCACACTCCCGGGAAGTTGGCACTTTGCGGAAAAGTGCGCGCGCCCCGGGTCCCAGCCTCGCCCCGCTCCCTCCTTCTCGTTCGCGCCCCGCTCCCTCCTCTCCACCGGCCGGCAGCCTCAGCTCGCTTTCCTCTCTCAGCCGCTCGCTCCCTCCCTCTCTCCCTCGCGCGCTCTCCTCCTCTTTTAGGGCGTTTCTCCCGGCGCCGCTCCACGCTAGGTCTGCGGGGCCCTGCTCCTCCGCCCCCTCACCCCCACCGCAGCAAACGGGGAGGGGGACAGGGGGGGGAGAAAGGGGCGGGGGTGGGGCATCGGGGCGGGGCCACCGGGGGCGGACGGTCCTGTGCCCAATCGCCGGCGGCGACCCAAAAACGAAAGGAGGAGCGCAGCGCCCCGGGTCCACCCGCGCCCACACCCCGCCCTGGCTGGCGCTGCCCTCCCGCTACCGACGGGCGAGCGGCGGCCGGGAAGGGAAGGGCCTTGGGCGCGTGAGCGGGCTGGGCGCAGAGGCCGCCCCGACCCTTTCGGGAAAGTCCGTCTGATTCTCCACGCATTCTTGAGTACTTGGTCACCCTCTCCTGTCCTCCTCCCAGTAGCAGCATAGTTTTGCAAGTGCGTGTACATCATTCATTCACAAAGATTGACACACAGGACGTGAGGCAGCCCGCTCAAGGGGCGTGCGTGCAAGCAGACGCAGGGGATTCGTGAGCCCTGTCCTCACGAAAGCATTTTTGGACTCCGGCCGGCGAGTGAGTCAAAAATCAGGGCTGTGTTCTTGGGAAGCCTTCGATTTTTCAGAGTCCACCCCTCCTAAGTAAGGAAAGACAGGGGCAGCTGGTAGGAGCAGAAACCTTGATTGGCTGCCTGAGATAAGGATCTAGAGAGCCTAGGGGGAACCAAAGCCAAGGTCCAAATTCTGCTGCTTGACCTGGAGTGCCGAGAATGGGGCCTCCAACTAAAACCCAGACGTGGGCTTCCATAGGCTTCTAGGTTACTACAACCGGGGGTTGCAGGTGGGGAAAGCTAAGTTTTCTTTTCTAGTCAGTCTAATTCTGTTCCTTTAACTACGTCACCAGCCACCCCCCCCCCCCAAAGTTTTTGTCTTTCCTTTCACAGACTCTGCTAGGTAAAACTGACATTCTTACTACCACAGCCACTGAAAAAGGAGGCAGAGATCTTCCTTCACAGTCAAGATTGAATCACAACGCACAGACCTTGCTCCCCTGGGAAACGCCAGCCCCTTTGGATGCCACAACACGATCCCAAGTAATTAATGTTTTGCCACTGATACATGGGTTATCGTAAATGGGGGGGAATGTTGGCTTTAATTAACAAATAGATCCATCCACGTAGGAATACTCACATGGACGCACTTTTGTATAGTGGGTCAGACCTTAAGGACTGTCTTTCATTAAATGTAAGATTAAACATACATTTTTCTGAACAGTCTCAGGGGAGAAAAAGGCTATTTTTAATCATTTTCTTGATTTCTAAGCATTTTTGGAACTCTCTTCACTTGCATGTAACTGTAACCTCTGCCACCGATAAGTTTTCACACACTTGCTCACCTAATCTGAGTTTTGCCCCACTGAGTGTTTAGTCATTTGCATGTTTCCCACCAAAAGTCGGAGAAGGACGCAGAAATAGAAAATACAGCTCAGGCTTCCAATTGGAACATTAGATTCTTCCCCTCCTGTGACAAGAAAACATTTACATACAATAATCCTAATTTTGGGAGGAACAAAGACTTGCAATCCAGCTGTGTTTAAAGGTATGAGAAAACAATGTTGGCCTCCAAACGACAAGAACAGACATCGCTGATCTTGGAAAAGCTGAGGGAAACAGCTGATGAAAGAATTGTACATTCACACACCCAAATGAGCAACAAAGAACAGATCTTGAAGCCATCCTATGTGAGGAATACATCGGCAGCAGAAGTGAGAAAATCAAGAGTTGCTTTGGGAAAATTTGTTTCTTTTTTAAATGTTGTTCTAAGAAAATGCTGGTGTTTTTTAATCCAAGGGTGAGCATGCGTCTATTTTCAAATGCAGTTTTCTCAAAACAGCTCTTTTTTCCTTTCCTCATTCTGTTCCTCAACTCTCTTTACTAAACATTTTTGTTGCCATTTCCCAAATTAGCCTCTACTAGAGCCTGCCATGATTAAACTGTGAACACTCCACTGCAGCAATGAGGGAACTGACTCCTTCTGACGCTTCAACTGTCATGGCTCAACTTGTCAATCATCCTTGTTCTAACCCAGTCCTATAGCACATATACTCAAAATAGTTCAGTGTTCAAAGAATGGAGTCATGTAAAAAAAGAAGGTCTGAGGGGAACTCAGGGGTCACCACAGCACCTCAATAAATTTATTTCTACCTGAGGCTCATTATGAATAGTGACATTATCAGATATTATGCACTGACCTTGAATCTGGTTAAAAACTTTCCTTAAAACAAGGAATTGGATATGTTCAAGTTAAAATATGTTCATATATCTGAAATGTTAATAATATAGTCAGGATCCATATGTTTCATCTTTGAGGAAGGTAATCAGTTTTAATAAAGAAAATTCTTATTCTTTTTCGAGCACAAGTAGATCTTGCTAAATGTTCTTAGGGACTTGAGGTGGTTTTTCTATCTGACCATATGCTAAAAAACAATTTATAACTCAGTGCCTGGTGCATTACAGATGTTCAATGAAAAGAGCTGAATGCCAATTGCCAGCCTGCTAGAGGCCACAGGCTTATCCTTCCCCACAACTCCCAGCACATGATTAGGTGAATTTGATGTGCAATAGTTGGTGAAGATGAACTAAAAAGATGGCAGTGACTCTGCCCCTAGGTCTGCCCTTTGTCCCACATGGCAGAATGAAACTATGTTTCCCAATTCTCACATTCACTCTTTTCACTCCTGCTTCAGGTTTCCCCAACAACAAAACAAGATCATCCTGCCCCAGCTCTCCATCCACTGGTACAAGTTGTTTGAGGACTCTGATTTTTAAAGCTTTCAAGAAAAATCCTTGTTTCTGTTTAAATGTAGCAGGCTACTACTTCTGCTGCATATGGGAGAAAGCAGAATTGTACTGTCAAGCATTCCTTAGATGTCAGCGAATTACATCCAACAAGTGCTGAGACTCCTTACACTGGGAACATCAGGTCAATAGGGTCAACAACAACAAAAAATCCTGCAGGATTGGGGAGCTGGGTATGGAGCAAAGCATTGATATGATCAAGAAATAGTCACACTTAGACAGGAATTGCCTCAAACACATGCAAAGCTTAAGAAACATAAAATTTCTTCTTTCTTTATACTCCCCCCTTCAGCCCCATCTTTAACAAAAACAAAATATGAAAGAACACCCCAATTTCAAAGCATCATGGCAGACAAACCCTTCCTCTCCAGACTTGTTAGAGTAACTTCTTTGTCTATTTCCTGAATCTTGAACTTCATAAAACCCAAGAAAAAAAGAATCTGAGTTTTGAAGTAGAACTAAAACATGCTTTAGTGAAGGTAGGTGCAAAAACATATAGACCACTAACGGCTGATCCCAAACAAGTTTTTGACTCACAGATGTTGATTTACTGGTTAAGATGGAAGATTGAAAAAAAAAAAAAAAAAAGTCCTCAACTAACAACCTGTCTTGAGTTACATCTGTGGTTGTTTTTCTCGGAGAAAAAGTAAGTCCCTGTCACACACCGAGACAGGCTTCTAGAAGTTTAACTCTAAAGTCAGTGGTTTCTATGTGATAAGTTGAGCCATTAAAAACACACAGAAGAAGAAAAATGTCTGAGACTTTGGTATCTACCATAATCAAGATGCAATAAAATGGAAGATTGGAGATGGGAAGGAAAAGGGAAAATAAACCCTTTGGAGATGGGAGGGAAAAGGGAAAATAAATAAGGTCAGAGGGCCTTACGGTCCCTTCAGGAACACAAATAGGGGCTCAGAACCACTGTCTCTGACATCAGCAAGCTTCTGTGACCTCAACCAAAGTCACTTAACCTTCTTGTGCCACTACCTCAGGCTGTTTCAAAGAATAAAATCACCCTGGCTCTCTTACCAGGCCATACAGACTCATTAGCTATTGTTTAGTAGGCACAATAAACAACAGCGCCATTAGGGAAGATGCAGTTTGGGGGAGAAGTCTAGCCCAGGAGGGCAGGGAATGGAGAGTACTTGCCCCTGGAGAACTCTGCACAATGACACAAAGATTAACGGGCTAATATCACCTAGAATAAGACTCAGGTTGAAATTCCAGCTCTTCCCACTAACCATCTCCAACAATTACTAGGAATAAGTCACAATGTGGAGACTGATCCTCTGTGTTTAAAGTATAAAGATGATGGTGGCACCTACCTTGGGGGTGGAGGAGGTAATGTTAGGAGGATTAAGTGAGGTACTGCATGCACAGCATTCAGCACAATGTCTAAGTCAGAGAAAGTGCTCAGTCAATGTGAACTCACTGTAAGCGCCACTAGCATCCAGTATAATAGTCTTAGAGATGCTGTTAAACTCTTTCCTGTGGCATCCCCTTGGTAAAGGAGCTGGCCCCTCTGTTTACCTTAATTGTCTCCAGGGAGACTTAAGAAGAACAAGCATATTTAATTGCAAAATCTCTGCAAGCTTCTTTCTGAGGGCCTGATTTGGGAACTCGCCCAGCTTCAGCTTAACTGGAGAAATGCCAGGACTACCTGATTAGAAGACAAAACTACAGATCTGTCTCTGCTGTAGAAGTCATCAGGGAGCTGTAGTTCAGTTTCAGAAGGAAGATCATATTTGTGGGGATCTGTCCTGCGTTATCAGATGTTAGAAGGAGGTGAGGGGCCACTGGAGATGATTCAAATACAGGTCCCCTATTTGCCAGAGTTAAACGAGGAGTTTGTAAGAATAAGTCATTCTGCTCAGGTCACAAGCACAAAAGACACTGTTATCCTAGACTGTCCCCAGTCAGCTTGCTGTGAGCTATCACTTGTTTATGGATATCACTTAAGCAGGAGTCACTGCCATTCAGTTTGGCCTATTACTGGACCCTGGAGATATGAAGCAGGAATAGAGAAACGGTCAGACTCAGTTTCCAGAAATCTAACAATCTGCCTTGCACTAGATAGGCTGTCTCTAGGCAAGCACATGGCAGGATAACCACATGTTCTTTCCCTGTAGGAGACAGCTTGGCATGGGCTGTAAGGAGAAAAAGGGTCTGGGTTGGCTCTATTGCTGTCTGCAGTTTCTTTAGACTGTAATTACGAACCATTCATCTGCATCTGCAGTCCCAACAATGTGGGATGGATTGGCCTAATCCACAGACCAAGCGACATTTTAAAATCCACCAGTTTAGACATCACGTCTTCCTCCTGCAGCAAATCAAACCTTGCTCACACAGAAGAGGCCAGGAGCTGCCAGTCAATGCTCCCGGACCTGGGGTCAGTCTGCTTTCCTGGTGCAAAATGAGCATATTTCCCAGGACCAGTGCTCCCTCCTGGGTCCAAATAATGCAGACTGCAAGCTACCCTGTGAGTCTTTGGGGACCATGTAATTTGGATTCCAATTTAAGTCGTCCTTAATTGGCCTCATGAGGCAGTAAAGGAATGATGGCATTAGCACAGATGGCAGGAGAACCAATGTCCTTTAATAACATGGCAGAAGCAGATAACTGGGCTCCTAGCAAGGGGCTCTATGCCCCCCCATAGGTGCAGGTGGTTTCATCCAGTAGGAGACTAAGGCCATCTTCTGATTTCACCCTGTTTTTGTCTTCGGTTACAAAGACAACACCAAACTTCAAAACAGATGTTCTTTGCACTTGTGGTCTGAATCTCTAATTAAGATCATTTCATCGTGGAATCTTCCCCTTTCTCCTCCTGCTTTCATTTTGAACTGCCTAGTCAAATGCCCCCCCTATGATGAGCGTTTACCACCCTAGAGATGGAGGAGAACTGACAAGGTAGAGAATTTCTCCATGTTTTCTTGATATTGGAAGTCAGGCAAAGGAAGCAAAAGTTCAAAAAAGAAAAAAAATCATCCTGGCAGGAAAAGGGAAGAAGAGACCTTTTCTGGGAAGGTAGGATCACTTCAGGGGAGTGGGTCATACGAAAAGGTAGAGTCACAGTGATTTTACATCCTCATCATTCTGAGACTTAAATCCACAAGATTTTAAAATGAAACTAAAGCCTGGTAATGTATCCAGTAATGTCAGGAGCCAATTTAACTGCCCCACATGGCCAACAGTCATGGAAACAATAAAACAAATCAATGGGGGGTCCTTCTAGTGGGAAGAGTTGCAAAGAAGAGTGAGTGAAGAAGAGGTGAAAGGGTCTCTGGAGGTCACAGAAGATGCAAGGGGAGGTCAAACTGAAAATCTCCCCTGAACACAGACGGTATTTCTCAGTCATTCCCCGACAGGGACATGTGTCATACGCAAAGAATTTCCCTCCTTCCTCTCAAGGTACCCTTCAATACCCAGCACCCAGAACACCCTGGGTTTCTATTAACTATGCACTACCTACACTTGGTAAAGACAATGGCTGGTTTCATATCGTTATAATGACCTTATAGCCTGCAATGCTCAACTCCAGGCAGTCAGAGAATAATAAATTATGTTGATTATTTATCTCATAAACAGATAATCCTATTTATCTCATAAACAGATAATCCTAGCCGGGCACGGTGGCCCGTGACTGTAAGCTTCAGACTATGAAGTTGCTGGGGCTAGGGATCACGGTTCAAGACCTGCTTGGGGCAACACAGCGAGACCTGGTCCCAAAAAATAGCTGGGCGTGGTGGCACACGCCTGTAATCCCAGCTACCTGGGAAGCTGAGGCTGGGGATTGCTTCAGTCCGTGGTACCTCGGGCAACACGAGCCTGTGTTTCCATGGGCAAACATAGCAAGACCTAGTCTCAAAAAAAAAAAAAAAAACCAACAGATAATCCTAATATCCCCAAATTGGGTCTTTAGCCACATATTCAGACATCAGTCTTTATTTTTATTTTTTTGTGTTTGTCTAATGTGAGACTTGAAAGTTGCCCAAAGTTTAAGACTAAAGAGCTAACCAAGGGATGCTTTCCCAAATAAAAGAGTCTTTGTAAACTTTTATTTGACTCTTCCCACTTCTTACCTCCCTTCCCTTAAAAGAACATATTGTCTAAGGTCACCCTATTCCTTTTATTTTTCATCCCAACGTACATGGGTATAGCTGTTATGAAAAATGGCATCTGGCTCGCCACAAAGCAAACCAGTGGTTTTGTTGTCAGTCTGAACTTTTGCACAGTTGCCTGTTCCTGTTCTCAGAAGTCTTCAGGAATTGCTGAGCTTGAAGCTGAAACTTCTATTTTACTGACTACCAGAGAGGTAAGATCTACAAGTCTTAATTCCATTATCCATTAGAAAAGAGAGTGTGTGAAAAGTTTCTCCACCTTTAGGAGGAGGAAGAGACAGGTACTTTACAGAGAGCTCTGTGCCTGTTATAAATCTCTTCCACCTTCTCAAATGTACTACAATTGGTTCAGTTCCCAGCAGCAATGTGTTTTTGAAATCCTTTCACACTACTGTATCCACACAGGACCTGAGTCAAGGATGGTGGGCCAAGGGAAAAGTGGAGACAGCAGGAAGAATCTGCTAAGTTGCTATCAGGTAGCACATGGTATTAAAATGCATCAAGATTGTTTCATCTCTGTTGCCAGCTGGATGATGGCAGGCTGCCAATTAGTGTTACATAGTTGTATTGGCTATTTGTGTACCTTACCTAGTTGTACAGGTAATGGAGACATGGCGATGGAAAAGCAGGCTAATCTTAAACCAATGAAACTGAGGAAAATAGTGGGTTTGGTTAGGATCCATTGTGTCCCTGCTAAGCTGTGATGGGGATCATGATGAACACACCTTAGTTCGATGTAACTTCCTCCTGATAAAAGTCTATCTACAGTGCAAGAAAAAGTGGAAATCATGTCCCATAAGAAGATCTGAATCGCTAGTAACTGTAACATTCTGTGAGTTTGTCTGCCTCAGAACTCTGTTCCTCTCACACACTGAGCATTCTCTCTGGACAACATCACTATGTCATCACGAATTAACACAAGCCCTACATTTGCCAATGCTAAATCAAGCAACAGAGGAAGTGAAATACACAGTACTTTTTAGATTTCATGCTGCTCCAAATTTCTTTGCGTGTATGAGTGTACGTATGTACTGCAAAAATGTTCACAATGAATTCATAAATAGCAGGAATGAAAATTCATGAAAGCAACTCTAGGTTGTATAATCATTCCTATTTGGAATTTGCTAAACACCAAATATACCACTAACACAAAGTTGACAGTTGAAAAACAACCTCGAGAGGGGATAGGTCAGTTTCTCTGTGGTTACAGCTCAGATTTAATCCTCTGTTCCTAAGGGCCAAAAAGAGAGGAGGCTTCTGCCGTTTACAAAAAGCCAGCTGTGCTTGCTCCAGCACTAGCATCAACCCCAGGCAGGAGTGGGGATGTGGTGGAAGGTTCTCCGGTGATGCATGAGGTAGAACAGGCCCCAGCTCACATCTCATCTATCTGGATGAGCTCCTATATATTAAAACATTTTTCGTTCAAGTTAGTGGAGAGAAGAGAAGCAAACCCCACATGTGATGTGTAAGAAGGTACCATTTAATCAGTTGGATATGTGAAGTGCTTTCAAAGATCTGGGACTTGAAATGATAGGTAACATAGAAAATGAAGAAAGTAGAAAATATAGAAGTTACTTCTTAATGGGAATGTATTTCATCAGATTGATCAGAAACATGTGTTTTCCCCAGACTGGGAAACCATCTTGAAAGACTTCATCACAAAAAGGCCTTGGGTGGGAAGCGCCACCAGGGACCCATTGGGGGGGGGGGTGCAGCTGGGTGGGGAGCTGGCAACAGACTGTGGGAGGAAAAGGAACAGCAGTCTGCTCTCTTGTGGCAGGTTCCCAGGAGAGATCCCTTTCCAGGAATTAAAAATTCTAAATAACATTGAGAGTTTTAAAAAATCAGAAAGATTATGGACTTTTCTTTCAGGGAATCCATAGCACTGAGAGAGAGCAGATGGCTGGCAACATCCGTGCCAGGTTCAGGATAGGCTGGACATCCACATCCATAGCTCCTCATTTTTAGTGAGCAAACATTTTCTCTAGTGGAGAGTACTTTTTGGTGGAACTGAATTGAACTGAGGGGTGGAAGTTAGAAGACAAATCCAAATAAACGTTCCCACTTCCAGGTAGCCTATACAAAGACCTCAAGTCAAACAAGCCAAGTCTGGGGAAAACCCATGTTTCTGATCAGTCTCAGGCTTTGGTTTCATATCTATTCAGAATGCACTTGAACTCTATGGTAATGAGATAATACAGCAGCTGAGGAAGAGCAGAAGCTTTGGTAATAGATAAGAATTTGACTTTCAGCTCTCCAGCTCTCTGTCCTTGGGCTTCAGAAAGCCTCTCTGTCTTCATCTTTAGAATGGAGCTGATCATGGCATCCAATTCTAAGAGATGAACCATAGATGGGGTGAATATGTGTCTCATGCTTGGTGCTGTGTTTGGTGCAGAATGAGCCTTGGGCCACCTTTAGCTGATATTGTTAATTTAAAACATCAAAACTGTAACTTTGGATTTAGTGAGCATGAAGTCGTCATGGAGGTTACTCTCAGCTGCGGTCCACAGTGTTCTCACAAAGAAATGTGTACCCTTAAAAAAATCACGATCTAAAAATTATAGCACATATCCTCACACCATATCCCTTGGATGAAAGGGGACTGATTCCTACAATAGAGACATCAAGTATGCTTATGGGACACTCTAATCATATATGCACAGCTAGTTGCATGATAGTAGCCACGAGAGGAATATGCACCCTCTAGGGTACCTTCCATTACTATGTCCTCCTCACTCTGGAGTGCAGGTTTGTTACTCACAGTAATTTAATTGAGTTGGAAACCTGGGGAAAGTTAGACTTTAAGCATCTGACCTCACCATGGGCTCTTCACTTGGGCAGTGACTAAGCAGACTCAGGCAAACTTCCCAGTATATACCTTGTACTGTGCTGTTGGAGGCATTCCCTAAACCAACCTTGCTAGGCAGTACTTCATTGCATTCTCTTTGTAGAAGTTTCTTCTGTTATTCTTTTTTCCATTTTCCTCAGCTTACCCTGATAGCTAAAAGTTTTCTAGCACAATGTACTATGAACCTCAGCCTCCAATCATCTCTAATAGTGCCATGCATGTGCACTTTAAGTAACAGAGTTCTGAACCCATATAGCATGTCTTCTAAGCTTGGATTTGCCATTTGAAATTCAGATGAAGTGTTGTAATTGCTGGTGTCAACTACCTGAGGTGAGCAGTTGCCCAAAAGAACCCTAGGGAAAGTTATTTTACATTGCCCTTCTGCTGCCAGAACCATCTTTGCTCCATGTTGCCCTCTAACAACACAGGTTTAGCAATTTAGGAGGCATCAGCTACATAATTTGTATTCTGGCACTACCAGTACCTGGCATCTAGCCTTCAAGGCTGACAGCATGGAACACACATAGTGTCCTTACTAGTTGCCCATTGTGCTTTGGCAAGATTAATGCCCTACCACTGACAAAGTGAACTTAATTGGTTTTCTGGGGGTATTTAGTTAAGTCACTCCACTTCAGTTCCAGCTTGATTAAAGTGTAGCTTTGCCCTTTCTAACAACCGTAGCAAATAAATGATGGGGAAATACTCTAAAATGCACAAGGCTGGGTCCTCTGGCTCTCCTTCCCCCCCCCCCCCCAGTGACTTTGGGGAGGTTTGGGCACTGATCCTGCATACACAATACTGTTCTTGTTCTTCTTTTCTCTACAGAGCAGCCTTGAATAGCTCTGTCTAAAATTATAAGCAGGGGCAGCCCTAGGCTCCAAGAGATCAGAGCCCTCATGCTGGGCCTGAACAAAGACCCTGCTTTTTCCCAACAATTAGCCCAGCAAAAAAGGACATCTATCTCCTTCCATTAAAACCACCACGTGCCTTCAAGTCAGCCCATTGTAAAGCTAATTAAATAACACGCCTCTCTCCCCATGCAGGTCTCCTGATTAGCTTGCCTCTGTCCAAAACCCCTACAAAGTGCCTAGAGCCAGACAAGCTAATGTTCCACTTCTTCTAAACTCCCCCATCCCATCACCAATCCCTAATCTCTGAAAAGCCACCATCATCAATATTGTTGAGTTTGCTCCATAATCATCTATATCTCAGACTTCAGTTAAAACCCAGCTTTAAGAAACAGGTAGTTTATATTTTATTTTTAAAACGAAGGAAGCCTTTGGTGGGAATCCACCCCCATCTCAGTCCAGAAGTGCTGCCCTGATAGTGTAGTGAGTGTGAAGATGTTCAGGAAGGTCAAAGAACCTGGGGAAGCAGCCAAGATGGCCACAGACAGTCTCTGCGGAAGCCCTCAGACTTCTGTGAAAGATGAAGCACCAGCTTCTTGGAAAGCAGACATAAGAGAAAACATTTCAACCAAAGTTTTTTAAACATGGTGTAGAAATAACAAATCCCTTCAAAGACTTCTAAAATCAAAGCGTGGCCCCAAACAGCAAAATTGACCTGTGCTTACCTTTCAACCACATCTCACCTTCCTTCCCAAAAAGGTCCTTGCCCTCCAACAATCCTGGGCTGGCTGGTATCCCTGGATTACACACCCTTCTGAGCCTTTCTTATAGGTCTTCCTCTTTCTGGAAAGCCCTGGACACCTGTCCCACTCTACCAAGATGTCAAAGTCAAGCAAGCACCCTTTTCTATGAAGGTATTCCCAACCTTCCTGGATAAAATAGGTCTCTTCCTCCTCTGTGTGTGCTCAAACTGCCTTCTAGTCAGCACGTGCAGGCTTCTGAGGCAGCACTTTCTCCGGTTCTAAAAATAGGCACAGGCAGCAACCATCTTCTATTCAAATGTTTAATTTCCAGCTTAAAGCAGTGTGACTTGGACACAGTGACTCAGTAAACACTTAATAAATCTAGAAAGAATAGATAACTAAATGAATAAGTAAATGCGATAATAAATGGGTGAATAAATGAAGAAACCATTTTATATTCAATGTGATCTGAGAAAATAAAATCAAGTCCACTTCTAGCTTTGCTACAGATGACCTCATGTGCTGGGAAATAACAGTATTATCTGATGATATGATGCTCTCTGTTTGAAATTGTCAGATCTCATACATATGCACGCACTTTTCAGATACAATTCTTTTAAACAATAAAATGGAAGAGGAACAGACCAGCCATTTTCAAAATCTGTTTAATAGTTTTAGAGCTTAACTTTTCAAACTAAATCCCAGTCTTTGAGGTTTATTATAGCTCATTTAATCATTGAACCATACAAACCTTTCCTTTCCAGTGTTTTTAAGAAGATACACCAATCTTCTTGGACAGCTTATACAGATGAGGGGATGACTAAATTATAAAGTAATTCCACATATAACTTAAGTTTCCCATGAAATACTCATGGGCCTCGAAATTAGTAGTTTAAAAAAAGTCAGAAAGAAAGAAAAGAAAAATTAAAGCACTTGGCAAAAAGATTTTGAACTCTGCCAAATCCCCAAACATTTAAAAACAGTCAGTCATTGAAGGATTCCCATCCCTAAAACATAAAGTCTTGCAGCAAAAGTCATTGTCTGGTGATTCTTGTATAAATTCACCTCTGTGCATGATGACATTGGGGAACTTGTTATTTTACCATTACCATTTCAACTTCTTAAAAGAATTGCTTTCTAATATTTAAGGAAACCTTCTGCATGGGAACAGACATCAAGGCCTAGAGACATAGAGGGAGATTCCATGATCAAGGAGCCAATAAGTAACTTTGCTGTAAAAGGGTTCACAACCTCCAACCTGAGGCTCAGGGAGAAAACAGTCATTCATTTGGCAGTCATTTTGTGTTGGCAAGCCTCCTACTTGCTCAAGTGGAATGCCCACTTTATTGTAATCATAATGGATAGAAATCTGCAAAATTAGATTGGAGCTGGCAATAAGCTCTTTATTATGTGCCATCAGCACAGTATGCCTCCGTTCTCAGATCTTACTTTAAAGGAGACTCATCCAAGACCTCTAAAATATGTAGAAGAGAATAATAAATGAAGATAAATAGATCTGCCTTTTATCTAGATCAGTCTCCTCAAGACACCACTTGGTTTGAATACAAAGCAGCATTGAGCACCAAGTGTAAACATCACACCTTCTAATTTACCAAAGGCTGATCAAATAAAATACTGGCAGAAATAAGCTGCTACAACAAAGATAAATATAAAACCTGATAGAAAAAGAAGAACTGGAAATGCATGTAAGTGTGAGTGCCATACTATTGATCAAATAGAACTATCTGATGCCGCTATTCAGTGTACTTTAATCAAAGAGAACATAAGATGAGAAATATGTAAACATAAGATGAGAAATATGTAATGTAAATACAATTATTATCATGGAGATACTGGAGAGAAGAATTAAGTATTTTGGGTAAACACATTTATTAAAGTTTTTTAAAAATGCGTAAGCTGTGTAGAATAAATATCACTACTTTTGAAATCCAATTGAAGTTTTGAGCAATATTAACAGGCGTAACATAGACAAATCAAGACACACCAGAAATCTCCCATTAGGAGGAAGAGCTCGGAATTGACTGTAGGGCAGCCGTGGTGACAGTTCACGTCAATACATACTAGTTAGCAGGTTATTTAAGCAATGACTTTAGGGTAAGTGACGACATAATTCTGCAAATAGGATCCCTTAGAAGTGCAATGAGGAGACACTCATGTCACATATCTTCTTAGACTTTGGGTTACTTAAAATAATTTATGACCCAAACCTTAGAACTAAATGTATACTGGAACAAATAGTGAGATATGCACATGCAAAAGAAAGAAACCCAATCTCATGTTAAGCATGGCTGGTTTTTCCTCCGATGAAAATAAAGCAACGCTTCACCTTATCTAGTCTGCAGTCATAAAGCAACTTCCATCAACTGCATCTCCCAGCACCTCTGAGAATGTCTAGATGAAGGCCGGCAAGCATCCCAGCCTTCAGAGTGCAGTGTCTGACTGTTGAGGGTAAAGAAACTCTCTAAGGTCTGGCACAACTCTGATCTAAGTCAGCTGCACAAAAGACACTGAAGACACATATTTGCTCAACTCTTTCAAATTATTCAAGTGTCCCAAATCTTTCTCACCTACCACTTAGAAAGTTTTAACAATGATTTTTCTTTTATCAGTTCTTTTGTCATTTTGTTGGACCTTCTATCATTTAGGTACCATAACCATCTGAGTATTATTTTCCCACCAAAGAAGTGTGTGTAAGGAAAGAGGAGGAGAAAAAGCATAGTGTGGTAGAGAAAAGACATTTCTAACTATCTCCACTCAAAATAAGAATTAAGCAGAGCTGTCTTTGGGAGATAGAGACAGTGCATCCCAAGTGATGCATCTGCCTGAGCTCACAGATGAAGGGAGGAGTGAAGTCGGGACTGGGGATTAAGGAAAAGGGGAAGGAGTCCCTTCCCTTGAGATCTAAGGGGCGAGGGAAACTGACATGAAGTGAACTCCTGTGCTCAGAATGTTCCATGTCTGCCACACGACTCCCTCACAGCTGCAGCAGGGAGATGCTGGGAAGCATTAGAAATAAGAGCAGCTGCTCACAAACATGTATTTCTAATTGTTTCTCTCATTTATGTATGTATATAGGGATTTTATAATAACATGTTCCAATACAGACTTCAGGATGAGTAGGAAGTGGTATTACAAATGTACTAACAGTACATTCTGGGAAAAGTTATATAGTTCTAAAACCATACAGCACAACTCCCTCACCAGGTGAGTGAGCACCAGGAAGAAAGGAAAAAGAGAAAACAAATGGGGCAAATTTTTTAGACTGATTCAGTTTTAATATATATTGACACATCAAATATAAGAAGTGTTTCTGCTTCGCTTGGGTTCACAGCAGTTATTCCATTAAGATGCCCAAATTGGATATATTCAACTTATTGAAATTCTTACACATGGTAAATGTTATGGATTCAGGATATTTGCCAGACAACTTTAAAAGTATCAAAGATAAGATAAAAAAAGGGCAAAAAAAGAAATATCAACATTGCAGTCGAAGATAATAAAACTGTGTTAAATGAGATTTATATTACCAATTCATAACATTGAGATGAAATTTGCTTAGAAAAGTGTGCTGAATCTTTTTCTTCTTGGAGCTAAAAAACATGGAGCAACTTAAAAGTTAAATACTCTTTGTTTTGGTTTAACTGTAACATTAGGAGGTGAAGGGAAGGTGCTAATGTTCTCATGTAGAATGAGAAGATTGATAACCATTTAGCATAGCAAGATTTTCAGATTTTTGTATTCTTCAAAAATTGGGCACATAGTCACTGTTTATATTGCTTTTTTCTGGTTACTGTGATTTCAGATAAATAGCTTAAGACCCAGGATCATCTTTAACGTTAGACTACCTGTCAGACTGACCCAACTTCAAGTTCAAAGTCTGTAACATACTTACTGTACCTTTTGGCAATTACTTCAGCTATATAAAGCTCATTTACTGTTATCATGTTAATAACTCACAGGATTTTTTTATGTTAATCATGTTAATAACACAGGATTTGGGGGCAAATTTTATATAATATACTGTACATAAAATATTTGATACCACCTGGTTCAAAATAAACAGTAAATATAAATAATTTTCAGACACCCCCCCCGCCAAGTAAAAAAAAAAAATCCCATGCTAAACCAGACTTAGAGCAATGAGTGATGTTGAAGAACCGCTACTACACACAAATGATTGCGTAGATTAGAAGGTGGTTCATAAATACAGGTGATCCATGTGCTTTAAAAATATCTGCTCACAAGAGTGTCAAGACAATGGGGACATTATTTTAACAAATAGGGCTAAGACAATGAGAAAACCAGATGCCAAAGAAAGAAATGCAACCCTTTATTTCATACTAACAACAAAAATTAACTCATAGTGGATCAAAGATCTAAATGTAAGGATGAAAAGTGTAGCACTATTACAAGAAAACATAAAAATAGTTCTCAATAACCTTATGCTAGGCACTGACTTCTTAGGTATGACAGCAAAAGCACTATAAATAAAAGAAAAGAGATAAATTGGGCTAATAAAAACCTCTGTGCTACAAACTGTAATACAATAAAGTGAAAAGACAAACCCACCTGTTCACAAACCATATATCTGATAAGCAACCTACATCCAGACTATATAAAAAACTTTCTCAACTGAATAGTAAAATGCAACTCAGTTTTTTTTTGTTTTTTTAAAGAGCAAAGGATTTGAATATACAAAGAAGACACACATACAGTCAATAATAAGCATCTTAAAAATGTTGAAGAGCATTAACCAATAAGGAAATGCAAATCAAAACAAGGAGATTCTACCCCACATTCACTATGGGAACTAACCAAAAGACAAACAATGATCACCATGACTGAGGTTATGAAGAAATAAGAACCCTGATTGATATTTGCTGGTGGGAAGATAAAATGGTGCAGTTGCTTTGAAAACAGTCTGGTGTCTCCACGTGTGACCAGCAGTTCCAGCCATAGGTATATACAAGAGACATGAAAACACATATTCACACACTAATGCATGAATGCTCACAGTAGAATCCTTTATAACAGATAGAAAATGAAAAGAACTCAATGTCCATGAAAAGACAGACAAATAAAATTGGCTTATCCTTATAACAGAATATCAATCAGTGATGAAAACGGATGACTGGTGACATAGGCTACCACATACATGAACCTTGAAAACAGTGAAAGAAGTCAGTCACCAAAAGCCACACCTCATATGACTGACTCTAATTACTACAGAAATCCAGATTGGGAAATTTATTGAGACAAAAGTTAGAATAGTGGTGACTAAGGTCTGAGGGTGGGAAGGATGAAGTAGATTGGGGGTTGATTACTAAGAAGTACAACATTTCTTTTAGGAGATACAAAAATCTAGAATTAAATTTTGTTTACAGTGATGTAAAACTGTAAATATAATAAACACCTTAAATTGTACGTTAACGGGTGAACTATGTAAGATGTGAATTATATCTGAACAAAGTTTCTCTTAATAAAATTGTTTTTTTTTTTAAATACCCTCTGTTTTTCCAGAGGTGAAGGGCATGCCATGTAAAAGAAAGAGAAAGCATTTTCTACCACCCAGCTAAGTCTGCCCAGTGGAGTCTATGAACATCATCTCAAGACCATTTGCTTAACCAAAGTTCAGTGGAAAAACATCTAACATTTCCATGACCTTCTTTTCTAAACTTCCTAAGTGGCTTAGAGAGAGGCTGCCCGGGAAACTCCAAATGGAACCTAAAAATATTATCTCCTGGCTTTATAAACATTGGCAACGCTAATGAAGTGAGGAGCAGCAGACCTAGCGAATGGAACATTTCATTCAGGTTGGGAGGCAAGAGTAAAGTCTAAACTCATCTCTGAAGGCAAGCAGGAAAGCTCCTGAGGGGCCAGATTAGGGCCAGGGAGGTGAAACCCAGCAAAGGGTAAAGAGAGAAAGAATAACAATGAACAAGGATACATAAAGCAGAACAGGAGTGACCACTATTCTAAACATCAGTAAAACAACCCCTTTTCAAGTCAAGCTCTCTGTCCTCATTCTGCTGACCAAGTTTGGACAAATGTAAACGTCTCAAGGCATGGTTCCTCCACCATTACTTTCATGCAATTTGGAAGGAGATCCCAGAGGAAACCACATTACATCCATGTGTCCTAACTTCAAATATGCAGCAGAAATTTTCTCCTTATCATTCTCTCTGCCCCAGTGTTGATCTGACACTGTCCAGTGAGACTATGTCTGTCTTCCTTTCCTTTCACAGTTGTCCTTTAGTGCAACTGTGCCATCTATTTTATGCCCCAAAAACTTCAAAGCAGAATAAGGACTCAACTTATAGGTGTTGATTGCTGAAGGACAGAATAAAAGTGTAGGTGAGAAGTTAAACCAGTTGATACAGTTGAGGATCAAGACATCAACCAGACAGGACTCCCATAGCTGTGATGAATTTCGTCAAAAAGGGTACAGATAATTATATCCTCTGCTCAGCAGGGAACACTAGGCTAAACACTAGGACTATAGAAATAAATGGCTAAGTTTCCTTGGTCTGAAGGAAAAGGAACACAAAGCATTCTGAGCCAAACTTTTTTTTTTTTCAGAAGGGTTTTAGCTTTGTAGTGTCACTATTTTCAGTTTTAATAACTGCACTGATTTTAGAATCCTAGGCGTTTATCACAAGAATGCTGACAGATGGACTCGATTACCTGCTTTGTCTCACTAACAAATCTGAATTGAGTGCCCATGACAAGTCAGATGCTCTGATAGGTAACAGGAACTTGTCTGGACCAAGCCCTGCCCTCAAGATGTGTACAGACTAAGTGAAGACAACAAGCCATGACAATTTTCAACTCAGGTACTCAGTGGGTTAAGGGGAGCACAATTAGAACCTGCAATAAGGTGCTGACAATAAGAATAGAGAACATGGGATAAATTCAAGAGATATTTAAAAGATAAACTTCCCAGGGTCTGTGGCCAACTAACTATCAGGATGTAATGATCACCTGCTGTTTTTATTACCATAAAGTATTTTTCTTCTTCATTCAATACAGAACTCCTTCTATTTCCTTTTTTCTACTAAAGCAAAAATGAGAGTTGGGGGTGGAGGGAGCAAGAGGAGAAGGGTAAGAGTAGAAGGAAAAGAAAATGAGCAAGAGAAGGGGGGTAAAGAAGGGAGGGAGGGGAGATGAAGTAGAGGCTAGGAAGGGACAAAAAAGGAGAAGGAGGGGGAGAAAAGAACTGAACAATATCATTTGATTTTTTTTTTTGGAGTTCCCCAAGTTGGCCCTTACACTGAACATTTCACATCTATGTGTCAATAAGTTTCCTTTTAAAACTTTATGCTAGTTGAGCAAGGTTTTGACACAGGGTGCCATTTATATAGCTGATACATGCATTTGATATGATTATAGATTTGCAAATTTCACAGAGTTGGGTAATACTTTAACATACCTGTCTGACAGGACTTCCCATCCCCCCCACCCCCCAGGAGTTCTCTTGGTGGGAAGGAAGGGTTTATAAGGGAGAGTTGGAATAAAGAAAGAGATTCAGACATTTGGGGGAGGAAAGATGAAGGTCAGGCCATGAGAGCTGAAGGGACTGAGGTCCAGGACCTTGGCCTGGGTTGATAAACTCATGGCTTTTAGTAAGCATAAATTGAACGTGCCTGCTGAAAACTAAAGAGGCTGGAGATATGAACTCCGTGTTGAAGTTTGTCTTGTTGAGTTTGACTTGGGTGTTTCTGGAAAGCCCATGTGAGTCAAGCCTGAGAAGAAAATAACTTTTGCTCCCTGGAGGACAACAAGGAGAAGACACTTCACACCACTGACTGCCTGCTTGGAAGAGCTGGAGCACACTCTTCCAAGAGCATCTCCTAGAAAGATGTCTACTCTTCGAGCATGTGATGATGAACTCTGAAGGACTGGACAAGTGATGAGGTTAACAGGACTAAAGAACTAAGGGGTTTTGGAAAATCTTGGGGAAGGACAATGTTGAGGAAGGTTTGGGACAATGTTGGAATAATTGGGGTTTTTCTTACATGTTTCTTTCTGTAGTTAAATAATTAGGAATTCACTTTGTTTAATAATAAATTAGTCTGCACTAGGAGTCTTGTTCTGGCTCAGAAAATATAATAAAAGGCAGGGGGTGGCAGAAAGAACCTGCAATAGTGGATGTTTTTAGGTTGCAGGAGCTGTAACGGGTAAACTGAGGCAAGCTAGTAAGTTGTAAACTGCAGTTACTGGGATTTTTTTTAACTGATTGGAGAGGAGAAAGCTGAGGGAAGCTGTTGGTAAGCCTCAGGCAATCTTGCATAACAAAAAGGGTCAAGGTGTTGAGCTTTGTTTGAGTCTGCTTCTTGGGGAGAAGCTAGAAGAGGAGGATATTTCAGTTATAAGTTAATAGTTAAAAAGTCTCTCTCTCTTTCTCACAGTTTCTGTCAACTGCAAACAAAAAAATCTTACACAGGGTTAAGGCAGACAGGAAAGAGTCAATAAACCAGTCTGGCAATTGGTAGATAGCAGTGACATTCACCAAGACAGCGCAGGGTGTCAAGATTAGGTTAGAAAGCCCGACACTGTGGCACACAGCTGTAATCCCAGAGCTGGGAAGCTGAGACCAGTGATTGCTTGAGTCCACACGTTCGAGACTACCCTGGATAACATAGCAAGATATCGTCTCTGAAAAAATAGCTGGGCGTGGTGATGCACACCTGTAATCGCAGCTCCCTGGGAAGCTGAGGCTAGGGATCACTTGAGTCTGTGGGTTCAGGACTACCCTGGGCACCATAGCGAGAACCAGTCTCTAAAAAATAAAGTAAATTGAAAAAATAGGTTATAGTGGCAGGAAAAAAAGTGATGATCTCAGGTATAACTTTGAGATATTGTCTGTGAATCTGTGATAACTAGGCAAACTATTAACAGGAAAATCTTCATGGAAGAGAACATAAAGAACTAACTGAAATGGTGAAACTAAATTACCTTTGTCCCCCAACTCTTCTGAAATTTATACATTTTCTTTTAAAGAAATGAGTTACTCTTATAATGATGCGCACAGAAGAAATAAACAGAACAAGGCAAACGCACCAGGTAATGCACTCGCACACAGCCAGAAAGAGAGAAGGATGATGTGGCTTAAAGTCACAGAAAGGGCATAGATTCTCTAGTCTCACTGGCAGAACATTGACTCCATTCCTGTAGGAAAGCCTGATAAATCTCCTTCTGTTGTGCACACTGCCAGAGACATGGAGAAGTTCGTGAAAAGAGTAAGTGATGAATAATGGGAGAGGTGCAGAACGACATTTCAAACTCCATCCTTAAATCTTATTTGTTGAGTTCTCCCACCAGCATGGCTCACATTAAGCCCCTGTTTTGCCTCTCTCGCTGAAGCAGAATTTAGACCTTATTCCCAAAGTCTTTGGTTTTTACTTCATCTCTGACCTGCTCTTTCTCACTTGATAGTTTCCTAAAACATCCCTTCCCATTCCCTTAAAAGGTTCTGAAACTTTTGTCCTATATTGTTCTAGCAAGGAATAATAAAAAATGACTTAAACAACTTCTAAAATATCCTGGAAGATATTTGAAGGGAGAAGTTATTCACAAGCTCCTTTAATAATGGATTTCAGAGTCCATTTTCACCATAGCTAATCTAAATCCTCTTTTGCCATTCATCCCCATCTTTTTTTTTTAAGTCTTCACTGGATCTAAAGAACAGCTGGTAACTCCCAATGATACTTTATGGAGTTAAGTCTACACCAGCATTTAATCTTAATTGATTTTATATTTAGTTCCAACTCGCTGCTTACCTGAAACTGGATTTCTATGAAAGTCAATGAAAAATTTGAAGAGGAAAAGTAATTCAAGCAAGGGAAAAAGTAAATCAAGTAAGTGGATACTTGATATAGCACTTAATGGCACAGCACCAGTAAGGTTGAATATGTCTTAATTCTGGACACTGCCTTAACTCTGTTATAAGACAGCTGTTTTCCTTGTACATCTTACAATTTCAAGTTTTTAAATGCTCCTTGATTAAAAATAGAGAGCAAAAACAACTGTTCCTTCAATTCCATAAAAGAAGAAAGAGAAAAAAAAAATTTTTGTGAGATTAAGAAGGAATGTTAAAAGGGCAGAAGGAAAAGTATTGTTTACTAAAAAGTTATGCATATATATGTATATCTGTTTATGTGTGTATATATGTGTATCCCATATACACACATACACAGAAACATGCATATATAATATATATAATATATATATATAATTTCTCTCCTCTAAAGCACAGTAAGGAGAACTGAAAGATTCTGGCAGCCCTAGAAAAAGGTACATAAATGTGCAGAAATGAGGAGTCCCATCCCTGTGTCCCTCACCCCGCTTCTCCCTGTTCTACTCAGAGATGGTTCAATTCCATTCTTTTCTGAGGCTCTCCCTCTGCGTCTCTGGCTCCCGTCTCCAGAGCAGCAGCCCTGCATCACATTGAGTTTAAAATAAAGAAATGCTTTTCCTAAAGAATTCACACACAAATAATCTCATTACCCCAGTACTGAGGTTTATGCAGCAGACGTCTCCTGTGGGGGGGGGGGGGACACTCTACACTCACTCACATGGAACAGCTGCGAGGAGAGAAATGGTATTTAATTCATTGTGAAATATTCAACAATGGCTACACTGCACTTTTAAAAGCCTTTTGATAGTAAAACCCACAGAGAACAGCCCATCCTGTGTGCTGAAAAGCAGCTTCCCCACAATTAGTGTCTCTATTCAGAGGTTTGCGAAGTCTGTGTAAACTTCAGCACGTGCTATGTACACTGTGGAGTGCTTCAAGGGTATAACCTTTCAGAGACTTCTTAGGGTTTCACTTGGCTCAGCGACTCCTGTCTGCTTTTACAGAATTAGCTGGTTGGAGGAGGAGTAAGGGGGCAAAGGGAGGGCAATACAGACCCTAGGTAAGTGCCCAACAAAGGAAAATACATTCCCCAGGCAACCTTGCCAATCACCATGCATCCTTTTAACCTTTTTTGTTGAACCAAAACAAACCAGAAAGAAAGTCCAAAATCTATCAGGCCACAGAGGATCATTTTCCCTCTGTGAGACATTCACAGTCTCTGGTTAATGGGGAGGCTAATACGGCTTATGTTTGCTTATCCTAGAAGATGAGCTCTAGGGTTAAGGCAACAATGAAGACTTAAAGAATTTGAGCAGCAAAGGTTGTGTGATATTTAGAACGTGTCCTATGGAGTAAGAACCTAGCTCAAAGGGTACTTCCCCCTCTTCTCAGAAGTTTGACTCCATTGAGATTTAGCTTTTTACCTCTTGGAACCTCATTCATCTCATCTGTTAAATGGGCATGATATTCCTCTCAAGCATACTATGAAAGAGACCACAGCTGTGTGACCTTTGACATACACAAAAAGCACTTAGTGGATGGTAACTACTCTACTTTTAAGTTTTTAGGGAAGGACAGAATTTTTCTGGACTTTCTATACTAATGTTATTTAAAATTGAAGAAGAATGAGGTATAAGCTATTTTATTCTATATACTACATTTTTCATTGATCAGGAGAAAGGAAACATAGAAATAGAGACATCTTCAGATACTAAAATGAAAACTTGGTATAACTGTTCAAAAACATTAGACTCAGTATTTCAAGATACAAGGGAGTAATAAAATGCCTGACTATCCATGGTATGTCAACCTGCAGGTCAAACTGCTGGCATGGCAATTTGCTTGCTTAAGATGCCTATTGGTATTGATCAAAGGTGACATAGGACAGTTCAAAGTCACTGACCTAGGGCAGAGCAATCTCTCCTGCCATATTATTCTGAAGCTGTTCTCCACGTGTTTAAGTTGGTAGATAGCCATGGCTGTAACAATCAGTGGTTCCAAGAGAAACCAAAGATCAGAAATGAGGGTGAAGATGCCAAAGGATGGCCCAATGCAGGAAACAGTTGACTGGAAGTGTCTGGAGTGTCTGGAGGTTTATGTGTCCCAGCTGTTTCTGTGGACAAGTTGGAGGGGGTATTAGCTCTGGATCCTGCTCCCTTTCAGAGGTCCTCCGTGTACACTCACTTGCACTACCGCCACCCCCTTGAGATAGCAATGCCGGGGAAACTCTATCATTCACTGCAAAGTCTGTGAGAAGCAGACCCCAGATGGACTCTCCGACAGTGCTCTGCTCCATGCCCACCCCCACCCACAGTGCAGAGGCCACAGGTCCTTAACTATCACAGGCATTTGGAGAGGTCATTTTGAGGCGCATGTAATAAAAGGAGATGTTGAAAAGGAAAAAGGAGACATGTGGTTAGATTTTAGGGAAGACTTCCGCACCCGGAGTCTCCAAGACAATGGGATGGAAACAGTTTCCAGATTTAAATATATTCTCTTGGGTCCCACCAGAGTGGTGAGAAGGAATTAATAGCAAGTTCCTACCAGTGAATTCAAACCAGTTCAATGAAATATGCTTGGTGTAGTCTGGAATATGTCAAGTGCTCCAGGGAGGACAGATGTGCTTTTTCCCCATGGGCAGTAGTTCTTGACCACTTGGGGTTCTGGGGCCACTGTGAGAATCAGAGAAAAGCTGTGGGTTTTTAGAAAAATCCTTGCACATAGTTATTCCTGAGGGATCACAGAGCCGTTGACATTCATCCAAGTCAAGCACCCCTGCTCTGTGAGAATCTGCAGGTCTAAGTCTTGGCAGAAAGGAGTCATGGCTGATTAAAACAATGGACGAAGCAGATAAGAAATCAAGTGACAACTGCAAGAGGGGCTAGAACCCAGGTTCTGAGAACAGTTCAATCACTGGTATTTGTGTCTCAAGTGCCACTTCAGCAAGTCTGAGGAGGTAGGGAAAAAAACCCATCAAACAACGACAGGAATTAGTAGCTTTGTTTGGTATTTTTTTGATGTCGTCTGCAAATAAAGTAAGAGCAGAGGGTCTAAAAATGTCTCAAGAAAATCTAAAAGTCAAACATATCTTTGAAAGTCTTGAGTCACTCTAACAAGGATGCTCAGGAATGAGGTGAAGAAATCATATCCCAATTTGCAAAATAGTGACGGTATGGGAGGGAATGGTTCACTGACTACATCATGATATGGGGTTAGGTCTGAACTAAAACTAACAGTTCGAGCACACTGACTGCCTTGGAAGGAGCCAAAGGTTGCCCTATACATCAGTGGAAGGATAATTTTCCTCAGAGTGCAATTAGGTCTCATGTTTGACCTATGACCTCTGGCCCATGAGATATTTATGCTCTCCAGACAGGCAGCAAGGGGGCAAATGAGTGAAGATGGGAGCTGAAAACATTTAATAAGGAGAGAGAGAGAAAGAGAGGGAGGAG